>VXBQ01002196.1:0-38440 GCA_013400175.1 Phainopepla nitens
CCTGAGTGGCTTCGGCCGCCCGAACCCCCCGTTCCTTACTTCCCCCTCCTTTCCCGAAGGTTGCTGTAGAATAAGCGGGGATGGGCTTTGAGAAGTGCGGCGGTTGGCGGTGAGGGACGGCGCACGTGGCTGCAGGAGATCTGGACTGGCTCTTATAAGGGGTAAAGGAAGGGTCGTAGCTGCTTTCCCTTCATTCTGCTTCAGTCACCCGACAGAGCAGTCACAGAATTACAGAATTAGGTTGGAAAATATCTCTGATATACCGAACAACTTTTTGTCAAGAGATAGCACTGTGTGCTACATCCAGTCTTTCATACACCTCCAAAGACAGTGACTGTCACTTCTCCGGGAAGTTAATTCCAAAGTCTGACCACACTTGCAGTGAAAAAATTCTTCCTGACTTCCAGCATAAACTTCCCCTGGTGCAGCTGAAGGCTTTTGTCCTCTCATCCTATTGCTGGTTGCGTGGGAGAAGATGCTGACCCACACTTGGCCTCACCCTACTTGAGAATTGGTGGAGAATTCTGTCTCTAGAATGATAAGTTCTCCCCTGAGCTTCCTCTTCTCGAGGCTAAACAATCCCAGCTCCCTCAGCCATTCCTCGTAGGGCTTGTGCTTCAGACCCTTCTCTTATTTACTGCCCTCCTGTGGTGGTCAGGCTTCTGAATGTGAGCACCTCCTGTGCTCTCAGAGTCCTGTGATTTTTCAACGTGGATTTGTCTGATCTAGAGAGTCAGAGTGGACTCCTGGGGAACCTGTCAGATTGTGGCAGGGAAAGCAAGTTCCTATAAACAACGTAGCAATGTTAATACACTTCTGAGGGTGTGTGTGTCTTCAGTAGGAAAGATTGTTAAACTAAAACTGCTGCTTGAGGTGTCCTTTGAGGGATGGGTTATCTATATGTCCATTATATAGAAGAAATTGTTTAGTGTGAGGGTGGTGAGGCACTGGCACAGGTTGCCCAGAGAGGCTGTGGATGCCCCATCCCTGTAACTGTTCCAAGGCGAGGTTGGATGGGGCTCTGAGCAATTGGCTCTTGTGGAAGGTGTTGGAACTAGGTGATCTTTAAGGTCCCTTCCAACCCAAGCCTTTCTATGAGTCTGTTCTGCCTTGTTTAGTTTGAGTTGTTATGAAAGGTTTTCTCTTGCTCCTTCAAATAACTGGTGTGGCCTCTGAACCACAGTGTTAATAAACACAGTGTTAGTTGGAGGAAGGAAGAAACATCTGTGATCTGAATGCTGTAGCTAGTAGTGATCTTAGAATTGATAAAGTTAAAAGTTTTGTTTCTATTTTCCTATGCCCTCTTTGCTTCTTTGTGTAGTTGTACTGGTGCAGACTTGCAAGACCTTGGCTATGTCACATGCTTGTGCTCATCCATATGGTACTAAGCAACATGGTAACACCTAGGGAGTCGTAAATAATGGAAATCCGAAAGTGGGAGGGCAAGAGTGGCAGTGGTGGAGTTTTCTGGTGGTGAAAAACCACAACTGACTTAACATACAATATAAACACTGGATGTAATTCCCTGTGGTTCTCACCTTAGTACCCCAAAGGTGTGGCATGTGAAGAGTATAAATTTTCCGTTCCTGTATCAGAAAATGAGTAATCAAGATGTCTGTATGAGGCTGGAGCTTTGGATGCTGGATCTATATTTTTCCCAGGTCACATCTCTCCATGAAAGATGAAGACAATTACAGGCTTCAGTTGGGTCTCTCTTGCAATCTCCTACACTATTCACAGCAAGTTACATTCATCATGGAAGTAACATTGCAGTCATTCCTTCCTTATTTCATAAATTATTTCAGCATGGACATATAATCAGATTGTAGCTTTTATATATAAAATATGGAGCCTGGCAGTAATTGTATAATCCATACATTTTAAAAAAAATCAAATGCACAGATGTGACAGGACGATGATGGACTGTGACTTTTTCAGTATGTTCAAACATGTCAGTTTTATTAGCATTTTGGGAAATATAATTCAAACGACCTGAGTTAAATCCTTTACTATCATTCTTCTGTAGGAACTATTGTATAGTAACAGCATCAAAGATTTCTAATATATTTGCATGAGAGTTTTCTTTGTTAGAAACCCTTTTAAAACTTAACTGTGTTGTCTCTATAGAAAAACCTTACTTGGAGATAGAATGTATGTCAGTCACATCTTAAACCCAACCTTTTGTAGTGAAGAACAGAATTTTCTTGTTAGTGTGCACAACATTAGAATGAAGTGGCTTTGCTTTGCCAAATTTTTTTTTTTTAATTTTTGAATGTGTACAGTGTTGGGGTTTTGTGCATGAGATGGAATTTACAGAGAGACTGGCACATGAAATGTGGTTGAACTGGAATTGTTCAGTGGCTCCTATGTTTGAATTTCCTGATGTGGTTTAGAATTTAAATATTCTCTCAGGAAAACAGAACGGCTTCATTGGATGGATGACCCCATCAGTCAAATAAAAACATTGGTTTCAGATACACCTGGTCTGGTCATTCTTTGAAATTGATGCCTTGGGATTATGGTGCATGTTAAAGGCACTAAAAAGTTGACCTTTTAGATTGAAATCTGGAGTATAACTTACTCTTTTGAAAGCTTGGGGAGAAAGACAAGATGATGGGATTGAACAGATGTGGTGGCTGTGTTTCCTTCAGCTGTTCACACAACCAGACAGCGGAGTGGTCTCTCTCCTGTGCTCTGTGTTGCCTGAGGAGTGGAATGGAAATGGTGCTCTCACTTGGACAGATTGTCAGCAGCTGCCCAGCAGAGCATCCTTGGTTATTCTCCTACCCCAGAAGGGTCTCGCTTTGTGCTGGCCTTGCCACCTCGGGGTAGCAGAGCCACCCAGCGCTGCCACCGCTGCCCCAGGTGCAGCTGCACCACACGGGGCCTGGCCAAGGCCTGGAGGCACCGCTCCTCCCGTGCAACAGGAGTGGAAGGAGCAGAAGCAATGACAGCAGTTCTTGGTGGGCACAAAGGCATGAAGGAAAGGAGCACCGTGCTTCACTGGTGATCACAGAGCCAACCGGGTTCTTTCTCAAAAGACCTTTGAGATCAAGTCCAATCTCTGAGCCAACACCACCGTGTCAATTGGACCACGGCACTGAGTGCTGAGTCCAGTCTTTCCTTAAACAGCTCCAGGGACAGTGAGTCCATCACCTCCCTGGGCAGTCCATTCCAATGTCTAGCCTTTGTGTGAGGAAACTCTTCCTCATGTGCAGCCTAAACTCCCTCTGGCACAGCTTAAGACTTGTGTTCCCCTGTCCTGTCGCTGGTTGCCTGGGAGAGAAGGCCGACTTCTCTCAGGGAAGTACAGTGTTTAGTACTCACAGGCACAGGGTTATCCATGGATGTCTTGGAGAGAATGAATTACGAGTAGGGTTGCATGGGACCTGGCATTTCAAACTGCTTAAATCTTGCCTGGCCCATGGTATCAAAATGCAAAATCTCTCCAGTAACAGAGTGCTTTTATCTTTCGCCTGTTTCCTTTCGCAGTAGATATTCTTACATGGTTACACAAACATGTATGAAAGTTTAAATATGTCTATACCTACTTCTAAACTGGAATTTTTTTATGTTTTGGTCGTTATGGGCTGTGATAACACGTAAACTGAGATTGTTTATTAGCATGTGTGTATAAAACTAGTGAAGAAGCAAACAGTGTAAAGATGTTCCTGTAATTTCCAATTTCTCACCTGCAGAAATTCCAAAGGTGACTTTTTGCTTTGCAGAAAGGAGTTGTTAGTTTAAAACAGGAGAGTCATACATGCTTTCCCATTCTGCAGTTGTGAATGCCATTGGTCTCGTTTCTGCCATCTGCCAGGGAAGAGTCAGTAGTTACAGACCAGTCTGTAGCCCAGGAGTAGGTGTTTATGTTAAATGTATGTGGGAGTTTTCATAGTTTACTTAATCTCAGTTCTTTAACATGTGAAGATGAAAGAAATTTGTGTCCTAAATTTAGGTCAGCAATCTATAGCTTTATAGCAGAAAGAGACCTTTCTTTCCTCAGAATGGAAAGGAAAATTACAGTAAGTACCACCCAATTCACACATATCTTTACAAAGAAATTACCTAAGTGCCTTTTAGAAACAGGCACTGATGGTGTTCCAAAAGTAAAATGCTTGTTTGCATGGTCATGACCATTTTCTAGTCCTGTGTTAGCAGAGTTGTTGATTACTAATTTTTTTTCTTTGCTATATTTTGTTTGCTTGTTCTACAACGGGCTGACCTTTTTTTCTCAGTAGTGTGGCCTACTTCTGAACTACTGTCTGTATGGATTTTGTTTAAGTGGACTGTGAGGCTGTGAGTGTTCTTAGGTTTTTTTTTGATCCTTAGTGGTACAGGCATAAATTTTAATTACCTCTGTCTTTCTGAGTCTAGACAAACAAGTTGTTACATGTGTATGCAATGGCCTGAGGGGGCGTGCAGAGTTAGGGTACACAGTATTTCATGTATAGATATGAATGTATACATCTTCATAGGTTACTGTTTTGCTACAAGTGCATCTATAGATGCTTTTCTAGCTGTAATTTCTTTGTGTCATTGTAGTTATAAAGTTTCTTGCTGTCCTTAGCCCCCTCTCTGGAATTATCAAAAATATAGTTAGCAAGACATAAAAAAATACATACAAATGTTAAAATCCACTTTACAAGGGGTAAGAAAATTACAAGGAGTAACAAAACTTACCAGAATAGTGACACTAAGTCATCATTTTGTATGGAAATCATTGTTTCATGTGATTTTTTTTTATGGAATCCATACAATTACCTGGTATACAAGCTTTTCTGTAGGAAACATTCCAGCAAGAATTCTGAGAAGTGTGGAGGTCCTGACAAGAATTCTGATTCAATCAAAGACGGATTGTTGTGTTGGCATTTGGAAGGCCTCGAGAGCTCTGATACGGCTTTATGTACGTGAATTCTCTCTTTAGTTAGGTTTTCAAGCTTGGACCCACTCTGGAAGGTGTTACATGCTTTCTGCAGGGGTGTATTGACATTGGATTGGGACGCTGAACACGAAATGAGGACAGCAGTGATCCTTGTGTTTTGGTTTTTTGTTTGATTTGTTTCTTTTGTCTTCTTCACTTTCCATTTTCAATGCTGGTGAAGTGAAGGCTGTTTCTTTCCATGCTCCCCATGTGAGGTAAACTAAGGTTTACCTTAATCTTTAAAGGAGAGGGGGTTCTTGCATTGTGTCGTATAAAGTGTTAATAGGATGTACATTTCTGAAAAGTCAGAGTGGATAAATATAAAATCTAAGAGCATTGATAAAAACTGCAGCTTTTTTGTTTGCTTTGGCATCTCCAGAATAAAGTGCAATGAATACCAAAAATTACTAGTTCAGAATGTATATGATTTACTGGGCTAAGCTTGGCTGTTACAAGTCAGAGCTAATTTTTTTTTTTTGATTTGAGCCAGTGCTAGCACAACATGTAAGTTCAAAGATATAGTGCATAAAGATGTTTTCTGGATGTTGTCTTCAAATCTGCCAACTTAGTTTCTATTGTTCCAAGTTTTATTGGTACAACAATGGACTGATTTGAATTGCATTTGTTTTGTTTTCCCTGCCTGTTGTTTGCATTTTCATTTTAAATTATTTACAAGTCTGAGGCTTGAAGATGAGAGCTTAATGAATGCTTTTAAAAATAAAACCTTCTTCTTTAAGCATGTTATGCTTCATGTTTTGAATTTATAACCCAAGCCTTAATGAATAGTTTCCTAGTTGCTCTCATCTTAGAATTTATGAGCTGTCCTATTTACAAGTCCTACCTATACAATGGAAAGATAATTCCTGTTTACCTTAAATGAACCGTTCTTGTTAACAAGCTTAAACTGCTAATTAGGAATAATATGGCAATGAATCCTATGTCAGACCTTTTAGCAAGAATGTGAAGACACAATATTTAGTTGTTGAGCCTTTTTCTGGTACATTCTGTGTAAGAATACAGAATGTTGTGGTTTTTTGCTGTCTCGTATACATATTAGGTTAATAAAAAGTGTTTTAGGGAGAAACTATGGCTTATAGGTCCTCGTAGAAGCAGGCTGACTTCTGCCCTACATTTAGGATGATATGTTGGTGTCCATGTACTGCAATACTGCTAAAAGCCTCTTTGTTGCAAGGCTTCAGATAGATGGCAGACTTGTGAAGAGCCCTTATGACTTCATGTTTATGTCCAGGTAGTATTTCTTAACAGATAAGTTATTCTCCTGAAAAAAACCAGCAGGGATAGCAGTAGTTGCTTTATTTTGAGTGTACATTAATGTAATTTAATCAGGAAGGAAAGAAAACCTGGGACTAGAATTTGATGTTATTTACCTGATTATAAATTGGAATATTTCTATTTAGTTTAACATAATTTTTTCAATTTGTGTCAAAATGATCAAAATCAGAACCTGTCACAAGCTCTCCATTTCATAATTTTTGCATACAAAACCAAAGAAATAAAATTGGATTTTGTATTTTTTTGTCCAAATCCTACCTTAAAAAACAGGTTGGTTCTTGAGCAGAGGTTTTATAATATAGTATTGTTACTCGTTGGTATGGGAACTTGGCAGATATGTTATATGAAAAAAAGCTATCATTTTTTTTTCCTTCAGTTGTTTCTCATTAGACTTTAAGTGTCAAAAAGGCAGACTTGTGAATTTGAGTGCCATTCTAAATTTAGGTATCTCAGAAATTCTTGACAAATATTGCTTTGACTTCTTTGTGAGTGCCTCTGATATCTGCAGAGGGTTGTGTATAGGCTTTGTTCCCTGTCTGCTTTCCTTTGTGCCCTTTCCCAAGGGCTTTGCAACAGGGATGGCAAGCTGAGGAGGGAAGGGGAGGAAGAGACTGAAGAGAAAGTTGACAAAGGTCTGGCGTTGACCTTCAGCTGCTCTGGAGCAGACACCTGATGAGATACAAGGAGCTCCTTCTGCCAAACCCAAGAATCCTTCCTGGGCACAAGGTCATTGGGTACAGAAGGTGTTGTTTGGAGAGGACAAGTGAAAACCTGACAATGCATTTTGCTAGCTCAGGTCAGGCTGTTCATGTTCCATTTCCAGGTAAATAACATGCTGAACTTTGCTGGTGGAGGTTGACTTGCAGGATGCTTTCTCTTTTTGTTCATTCATACCATCATGAATTTAGATGTTGCTGATTTCAGTCAAGTGTGTGTTGGGGGGGAGTGTTAAATAAACTTTTATTTCAGAGAATGCCTACCTTTGCATTTTGTATGCTAAGGGTAATTACCCTATAAGGGGATGGGTTTCTGAGGAGGTGGCTTACGGGCAGAGGCAATGCATTACATCAGCTACGATAGAGGGAGAACTAGGTGAGCTTTCAGGCACACAAGCTTGTCTTTGTATCTGCTGCTGGTACCAAGATAATTAAAATACACTTGAAATGAAAACAAAGTTAATCTCTGAAGTTTATACTTAAATATTGCATGGAAGTGCGGGAATATAAGGAGTATGTCTTTTTTATGGGGTCAAATAATATTTCATTTATACATTTGTTGTAAGTACTCAAAGGTCTTTAGTCTTGCCTTTAGAGAGTTTTATATATATAATATACAAATATATAACAATATCTATAAATATATTATTAATATAGCTGACAGTGCTGAGAAAACTTCAGTTGATGTCACTGTGGCCATGATTTCATTTTTACTTTATTTTTCAATTATTTTTCATCCTTGTAAGTTATATTTCTAAGCTCTATGGGATCTGTTTTGGGAGAAAAGGAATACTTCACATGATATTTAAATTTTGTTTGAATAAACCATCTAGAAAGTACAGGAGAAAAAAAAAGATATATTTCCTAAAACAAAATCACAGTAGGAATTCTGCATTATAAGAGATGATGTTCATAGTGCTGGATTTGTTTAAACCGTCAGAATTGCAAAGCATAAATAATTACATAATTTCACACTTTCCAGTGAAGTCAGAGCCTGATTAAGAAGTTGACAGCCTGAAAGAATCTGCTCTTTGACAGTGATGTCTGTATTCCTTCAATTTGTAGCAACTGCATCTAGGAAAACAAACTGAGCTTTATTCCCTTTACTTTGAATGAGAACCCTTATTGACAAAGGGAGAATATTCTTTTTATTAAAAGTTTTCATACTTTAAATGCACAGATATTTCAGCTTTTCTGCTTTCAGCTAGCATATATTTTGCTGATACCAGGTCTTCTTGCTGTCTTGGTCCTCACTGTCTTTCAGTATGTTTGATATTCATATTTCTTTTTTATTCCTTCTTCCTTGCTGTGCTTTTTTTCTTCCTTTTCTTAAACAAATAGACAATATGGTAATATGAACTCTAATAGGAAAAAGGCATTGTTTAACTCAGTTGGGGTACTACTAATCCAGTCACCAAATGTAACCATAACACAGCATGCATTTTAATTATTAAATATAATGGAAACTTTGCATTTTAAATCTAGAGCTATAAACCACTTGTTTGAAAATGCACAGTTCAGTGCTATGATTTTTAGCTTGTAGTGAATTACAGGGCAGTATTCTTTGATCAGTTATTACAAGTTGAAGATTATTAGTATTTAGTGCTTGTGTTAATTTTGAGAGTACATCTAGGAGTCACTGCAGGTCAAACTGAAGCTCAGCCATGTATATTTTTAATGATTTAGTGAGCTGACTGGATAAAGCAATGTTAAAATGTGGCTAATACAGGCATGCCAGTCATTCCAAATAGGGGTAATTTAAAGGCATGTTTTGAGGACTAGTATGCCCCCAAATTCTAATACTTTATAAAATATGCTTTATTCTTAAAAACCATATTGTTGAGGTTTTGCTTTGAGAAACGTTTGTTTGAATAGTTCCTCAAAGCACTCCTAATGATTTTTTTGTGGCCTTCCACTAAATAAGAGCTGCCAGGTAGAACAATTAATAAATGTTTTCTCATGTTCGTTCAATACATACTTTTGTAATGAATACACTTTGATCATAAATTCTAATAAATACAGTGAATTCAAATGAAATAATCTCATAGTCTGTGCATGTTTTTGACATGAAGTATGAAACTATTCCTAGAGTGAATGTAGATTTTAGTGACTCTTCACAAAAGATTCCTAGGCCCTGCATGAGATGTGCAGGCCTGAACAGGCTCTGTTTTCGGGACTGATGGACACCAAGTTATGGAGCAGCTGCAGTTTGTCTGGAGGAGCAGGAGGCTTTGCTTGGGTGCCTGCTTTGGGGCGCTCACACTGCAGCTGTGCCCTAGGTACGAGATCGAGACTTCTCAGGTTTGTGAGCAGTAAATGATAGGGTAGCAGCTCTGCAGAGTCAGTGTCTTTTCTCCAGGTTTCCAGATTTAGCAGCTCTGTTTTCTGGGCTTAGGACTTGTGCTCGCTGTTCTTCTCCAGCTTAGGGGCTGTCTCATGCTGCTTGAGAAGGAACTGGATTTTTTTTCTTCCCTCTCTGAATCAGATGTGAGATATCAGTACATAAAACTCCAAGTCTTACATTCTGATCCAAACATTTTAAATCTTGACACTGAGCAGTACAGTAGTGACTAACATACCAGGTAAATATGGATATGAGTGATTTTGGACATGTTGAATTTTGGAAATTGAGTGCAGATTTTTGTGCCATGGGACCATTCGATCCCTTAGAGGATCCTTGCTGCTAGGTTCAGCCTTTATTTTCCCTTGTTCTTTTTTCCTGATGGTGATCTGACATAAATTCCATAAACAGGTAACTGATTTTACATTTGCAGTCTTTGCTCTTTGAGTCTGATTGTTTTAAGGATACATTTGCCTTAAAGCACCAATCTGCTCATTCTTTCTCTTATTCCTCTTTGTTTGTCTCTATTACAAATCAAACTATATCAAAATAATGAATGATGTCAATGTCTAATAGATCCTTAAAATTCATACTTTGTAGTTCTTATTGCTCATGTACCTTTTTTGAGTGTGTGGCAGGAGGGTGCATAAGTTATACCTTTCTACAATGTTTGGTTTTTTATGCATATTTTGGAAATATCCTCTGCTGTCCATGTATGCCAGATTAATCTAGTCCACTAAAAGATATCCCCTTGAAGGTTATTTTTTAAAACTGTGACTACCTTTAAGCCTGAATCACCGCAGAGAACCAATGAATTTATAAACGTTACTTATTTGTATTGGTGTGGGAATTGGTTGCAATATTTATACATAGTCCTCGTGGGCTGTAGTTAAAAAATTGCCAAGAGAGAGACTTTTCTGATGAACAAACTTAGCTGAAGACTAAATATAAAGGTTACGCTTGAACACATGGCCTTGGTGGTTTCCCCTGAGCAAGAGTGCAGCATCACCTGGGGCACATGGGAGCATCTCTGCACTTCAGGTCTTTGCCAGCTTCCCTGGTGCCCCTGAGAGTGTCTGCAGGCATCTGCCTGGTGTAGCTTGGTTGTTGCTCCTGCCAGCTCATCCAACTCACCAGCTGCACTATGAGAACCAAAGCAAGGTTTTACTTCATTGCTGCTTCTTTCTGTTCCTCCCAGACTGTAAAATGGGGACTCTAAAAATAAAGGTAAATTTCGCTTTTGTGTTTTTTGTTGTGTTTCAGGAAAAAGCTGAAAGTAAGATACTGCCAGCAGGAAATAGTGTAGATTGTAGCTTGCACCTTAAGGTCATAGGTTCCTTGTCTCTTGTTGCTTTGTTTCATGCTTCATTTTGGAATCTGTCATCTTACGTATGAATTGTTTTCCATGCTGGCTTAAATAAGACCCTTTTAATCCCTCTGTGAACTCCTAATGGTTTTTATACGCCTTTATTTTTCTGTTCAGTTTTTGTTGCACCGTATGTTGTCCCGTTTCCAGTTCCTGAATTCTCAAGTCATATCTTTTAATTGTGAGAACCCTTTTTTTACAGGCTGTTTTGTCTATTTGTCATTTGTAAGAAGTGCTGATGTGTTTTGTCTTGTCTCTTTTCTGACACAGGGGATTTTAATGCTCTTTGCTATTCTCTCTTATTTTCCATTTGTCCAATTCCCAGTTGTACAGCTGACTTCAGGAGATAGCAGTAGGATAAGATAGCCTGAACCTGGCAGGTCAGCAGCAGCTGGAGGCCAGTACCTGGCTCCCATCTGCCCAGGGGCTCTGGTGCAGCCATCTCCCAGTGGTTCTTCAGGGGATGGGAAGATGGGGTGAATTACAACAGATGGCTCATACCAACTGATTTAACTGGCCGGGAGTTAAAATTCTTAGTCTAATTGCTTTTCCCCTTCTCTTTTCCCACATTCTTTCTTGCCTTCTTTCTGATTTTCTTTTTTTTTTTTTTAATTTGTAAAAGGAAAAGTATACCAACTTTTACATATGAAGTGGATTTTTACAGCTGAGTTATAAATTCCAAAAACTAGGTGGTTTATAATGGAAACGCTTATGGGGGAGAGGAGAGGGCATGTTATAATACATATGTAACCTTTTTTCCCCTCTCTTTAGTGAATAGACCGTTTAAACTAAATTAAGTAAAGGATATAAATTCTGTTGTTTCAGTTTTTAATATTTCATGGCTGATTTTATAGATAAAAGTTACATTTAATAATAAATATGAAGAAGAATTTATACAGCCTGTTCTAGTTTGATATGGAACAGCAAATCCCATTTCTCTGTGGCTGTAAAGAAAATTCATTATAATGTCTTTGATTGTAAGAGATGTCTTCATTGTGATTAGTTACACTGATAATAAAACAACCTTTTTAACAAATGGCACAAGATACATGAGATCTCATGTGTCTGCCTTTTAATAGCATTGAATGTGTGCATTTGCTACTTTTATTCTGTAGTCCTTTCATTTATAACTGGGCACTTTTAAAATCTACAAATTATTAAAAAGAATCTAATATAATTTAATTTTTCTTTTGAAACATTCTGAAGAGTGAGTTATTAATGCTTCTAAACATCGTTAATTGTTGAATTTTCAAAATACAAACTAATTGTAATGAAGAAGTGGGTTTATTGAATTTTATTTCATTCTGAGTAACAAGTTTTGTAGATAAAATAGTGAAGTCTGGATATATGGCATTACTTTACAAATCCTTTTTAAGCACCTAAAGAAATATCTTGATTTTTCAAATGCCCTATTCCCAGTGATTTCAGTTGAATTTAGATGTTAATTGGTATTTGAGTAATTTAAAACCCAGGTAGTGGCATGAGGATGCCTGTGTAAAAAGCTGGCTTGATGGCAGGGCCTAAAGAGTGGTGGTGAATGGAATTACATCCAGCTGATGGCTGGTCACAAGTGGTGTTCTCCAGGGCTCAGTTCAGAGGCTGGTTCTGTTTAATATCTTTATCAATGACCTGGACAAGAGGATCAAGTGCACTCTGTCATTCTGCAGACATCACTGAGCTGGCCAGGAGTGTCGGTCTGCTGGGGGCAGGAGGCTCTGCAGAGGGATCGGGACAGGCCGGATCCATGGGCCAAGGCCACTCGTGTGAGGTTCTGCCAGGCCCAGTGCTGGGTCTGCCCTTGGGTCACAACAACCCCAGGCAGTGCTGCAGGCTGGGGGCAGAGGGGCTGGAAAGCTGCTGCTGGAAAAGGACCTGGGCATGCTGATCAGCAGTGGCTGAACGTGNTCTCTACAAGTGAAAGTAAGCTGTAGCCAGGTGGGAGTTGGTCTCTTCTCCCAAGTAACAAGTGACAGGACAAGCAGAAATTGCCTCAAGTTGCACTAGAGGAGGTTTAGATTGGATCTACAAAAAATTCCTTCACTGAAAGGGTTGTCAAGCCCTGAAACAGGCTTCTCATGGAAGTGGTGGAGTTTAGCATCCCTGGAGATAGTTAAAAGACATGTGGATGTTGCACTTGATGTGGATTAGTGGTGAACTTGGCAGTGCTGGGTTAACAGTTCGACTCGATGAACATGGTCTTTCCCAACCTAAACAATTCTGTGATTTGGGGACAGGGAGAATTTTGTGAGGGATTCGTTAAAAGGGCTATTCATATATTTTTTCCATTGTACATGCACCTAAGAATACTTAGGTGTCCTTAACGCAGTAATACATAGTGAGATTGATGAGAAAAGTGTAATGGTTGTAATAAGATCCTTTGCATATTTACATTTGTGCTGTTACAGGGGTTCAACCATTAACATCTTCTGTATTGTTTAGTGTATGGAAATAATATCAGATATTAAATCTTGGAAAAGTGGTGCATTTGCTCCAAAATTTTAACTTGTGAATTGGAATTGTATTTTAAATTGAAAATGGAATTGCAGGGTCACTGTATGAAGTGAATTCCTTTCCTGTTTCATGTAAAAAGAATTTGGTGCTTTAGAATGAGGAAGACTGCTTAGCTAGCAAAACAGAAGTTGCATTTGATTGTCAAATACTCTTGGAATTTACCAGAAAGTGAACGTCTGAATCATAGCTCTTGGGGTAAAATAGGATGTGATGCTCAAATCTTCTGGAAAATTCTTGATGGAACATCACACTTAATGTTAGGTTTCACTGTAAAAGACATAAACCAGCATTTTTGCTCTGTTAACTGTAAGGTTTAATTTTACATTGTTGATAAGAGTGAGGAAAAGAGTTAACTTGTTAAATATTTTCCCAGGGTGAGTACTGGGAAAATGACTGTTGATGACTGAAACAGATGACTAAATATTCTTTTTACCCTCTGAGAGATAAACAGGCTGTACCAGGGCCCTTTACTGTAGGAAGCAGCCCCTTTGACCTGCAGTAGCTTTCTGTGCCCACATTGCTGAGTCAGAGGGACTGACTCTGTGGTCTGGGCTGCTCTGCCAATTGAGAGCTGCCAAAACCCTGCCCTTCTGTGGGGGGCAGATCTGGCATTGTGTCCTGGCTGTGCTTTGCGGTGATAAGTCACCACACGGGTCACCCATCTTGTGGTCCCTCAGATCCTGTGGATGTTTGAGCTGAGCAACAGCCTGCTTAGTGATATGTCAATTTTTTCCGGCCAGGAAAGTGTTGGAGCAGGTGCAATTTATTACGCTGGCTTGGTCTCCAGGTACTTGCCTGTAGTTGCTACTGTGTATGTTTTCTGTGTTCATTAAAACCTATTGATCTTGGGAAAGTTTGGGGGATTGATTTCAACTTGGTGTTTTTCAGGGAATTAGTAGTATTTTTAGTAGTAACACCCTCCTAAAGCTTCCCTAAGAGAAAGAGTGATGTATTGAGGAAATACAGAGTCTCTGCAACCAAGTTGCAGTTCTGCCCCAACTCCCAAGGTCCCCTTGCCCAGGCAAGGACTTCGTGGTTCTTCTGTGACCCTTTGTGATGCCCAGGAACTGTGTCTGGGCAGGGTCCAGCAGCATCTGTGCTCCCTGCCCAGGAGGGGCTTTGGGGAGCAGAAGGCCACACTTGGGGCCACCAGGTTGACCAGGCACATCTTCCTAGTCTGTGGAACAGGAGGGCTGTGCTGCCACCCTGATCATGCCAGGTGATGGTGGGGTTAGCAGTGGCTCGGTGTGGCTGCTGGGCTCTGGTGGGAGGCAGGACTCCCCCCACCTTGCCCTCCATTGCTGGTATTTCCCAGGGAGCTGTTTGCTATTGCGGTGCTGGGTGGAGATTGGAGTTTAATTGATAAACGAACAGCTGGAGGAAATGTCTTGCAGTCTTGTGTAGCTGTAAAACAGAGTGCTTCAAAATAGAGAAAGGGCTTTGCACACTTAAACAACCCAGTAAGCAAAGTGCAGCTCTTAGAGCAAAGTGAAGCTTCATAATTTTTGTAGGTATTTGGGAAGTGGTCCCCAGTGCAACTGTTTCTTGTTGGTACACCTCATGTACCTCTCCTGAAGGAGAGGTGAAAATGTTGTCAGGTGATTCCTTTTGGGAATGCAGCTGAACACGTGTGCCTCACACAAATCGTGCTGCCACTGTTCACATGCTTAGGCATATTGCTGGTTCTGGAAGAGAGCTGAGTTTCAGGGACTGATGTAGGTAAGCACCAAATTTGTTGTATTGAAACAAATAGACATGGAGGGAAATGGATACTGTTAACAAGCAGGAGCATTTGAAACCTTCATGGTACTTGTTGCCACACTCTCAGTAAGTGTGAATGCTTTGAACTAGTAAATGGGAGTTTTATTGTAAGTGATCCTGATATCAACAAGAGGCTGTTCCTTGTCTTCAATTCCTTTCCTCCTTCAGTTCTATCTGCCTAGGACCCATTCTGTGAAGATGTGGTTTCATCATATGGGCTGCAATAGGATGTGGGAGCTGCTCTGGCATCCTCTGGCCTCTCTCTTTGGGGTAGCAATGTCTTCTCCCTCATTCACCTTCACTCTCCACCTGCTGACCAAGAGTGTATTTTGCTGGGGAGAAGTGAGAGCCTGCTTAGCCTTCAGCCTCTTTTGAGCCCTCAGCTGAAGTGAAGAAGGCTTTGTATCTACATGGCTTAGTTCTTCTAGTGAAGGGCTTGAAGATGGGAAGGGAAAAGGCTCCATGGTATGCCATAGTAGTATCCCTTGACTGCTATCACAGGCACCACAGAAGTCATGGATAATTTTTGTATCATCCCATATTGCTAGTGCTTGGACTCATATTGCCACCGTCACACTGGTATGCCTCTCATTGCTGCCTTATATTGGTTTCTGTCTCTTGACTCAGATATATCACAGGTGGAAATTAGAGTAGAGGTCAGGTGTAACCCCTGAACTATTCTGAGTACAGAACTACGCAGCATTAAGAGGTCTGCAGGGACTATAGCTGAAGCGTGGGTTTGTTCACCTGAACGCAGGCAATGGTTACTTCTGAGGAAGCCAGGCTTTGCACAGCTGTGCATGGTTTGAGTCCCAGTCATGATCATCTAAGTTACTGGCGGGAAAAAATCCCTCTCTGTGTTGCAGAGGACATGGCAGTGCTGCCATGATGTTGTGATTGCTTGCATGTATTACAGGAAAGCATTTAGGAGAAAAGGTGTGATTTGTCATGCAGCATTTCCTCTCCATGTTAAGGGTTTACCCTCTCCATAGCTGAGGTCTGTGTACACCTATCACCTGATACTGATTCCTAATGATGGATATTAATATATTTTTGGTAGAAGTCTAATATAAATGTATAAATAGAAAGAAGGAAAGGCTGATTTGTTCACTTTGCTGAAGTGTCCTGGAGAAGTGCCTGTGCTGGAGGGATTTGGGACATCATCTTTTACACAGAGCCCTTCTGAGTGCACCCTGGTGTGAGGCAGCCCCCTGCTTCCATTGTGCTTCTCCCCAACACCCTCTGCTTAATATAAGCAGCCCAGCTGGAAAATCAAAACTGAAAAAAAGTCCATTTTGTATGTCTTGTAGGGTTGAGCTGAAATACTTCGAGTGTGCTCACTTCTATTTCATTGAAGAGAAAAACAGGGTTTGTTTTTAATAGTTAAATTTTTGAGTATGTCTCTGTGTCTACTGTGATACAGTAATTTGATATAGACAGACATGTAAATATCTACATTCTAATAAATATTCTAACTGAATAATATCAGCTGTCGTTTCTGTAGATATGCCTGCCAATAGAATGTGTAACACTTTTCTGTTTTTGATCTGCTTTTCTCCGATGGAATGCAATTACGTCCTTGTATGAAATGGCCACCAGGGGTCATCAGAATGCTTTTATTTTTATTAATGTCTCATTTTCTTTAGAAGCATATGCACACTTTGTATTTTCTGGAAACTTTGTTAACCTATCACACAAAAAAAAATCCAAAGTCTTTATGTTACCTGTTCTGCCAAAAATTCATGCAGCTCTTTTCAGCTGAGCTTCTTGAAGAGGCAGCAGATATGGAAAACAGAGTGCTCAAGAGTGAGAAGCATGTCCATAAGCACACTGATTACTGCATGCGTTATTTTCTTGATAGTTTAACTGATAATAAATATAATAGTAGTAGGTGACAAATGTGTCCCAGGCTGTGATGGTAAAGGCCTCTTGTTGCTTTCTTTATGAAATGGTAATTTTAAGCAAGGGGCCAACAAAGCCATCCTTTTTTGTCTTTTGAATTTAATTTTGAGCAAAGGTTGATGGAAATTTAGTAATACTTCACAAATAGTAAACACCAGAGTAGCCTTCTAGGAAATTCATACTCCTTGTGTTTTTAGAGGAGAAGACAGAGCTTCTAGGACCAGGTTTCTAGGTAAAATTTACAAGAGCCAATTTACAAGTAGCAACAATTAAAACTTGCTTTTATCTTTTTCTGCCAAAGTTTAGGAAAAAGTTAAGACTTCAAACTTTTTTTTCAGGTGTCAGTGATAGTGCCTGTGTATTTCTCTGAGGAGGAATTCCAGTGTGGTCCACTGTACTTAAGAGGGTACTACAGCCAACAGTAGAAAGGAATTCAAATTGCATTTTACTTTTTGCTTCTCTTTAGTTTTAATTGGTTTACTTGGTGAGAATTGTATCTTGCATGAAAGCATGTCATTTGGAGAATTCCCACAAATCACAGAACTTATATTACTGGATGTGGAAAATGGTATTTCCTTCCTGGAAATTTCTTTCCTGGAGCTGATAAACTCTCTAAAATGAAGCGTTTTGTGAATCCTTAGAAATTGTTTTTCGTCCATAAATATCACAGTTCTATATGAATGCAGTCTTTCTTGGGTCTTTAGAAGTTTTTATTGAATGTTATTATTACTATTATTCTAATAATGCTATTATTACTATTATTCTGTTGAATGATATTGTTACATGTTGCTTGCTCTGGAAACAGTCAGAATTCTTTGATTTTAAAATTCAAAATACACAGACCTTAAATTTTCAAAAATTGAAAATCTGGAGGTTATATGACAATTTTTAGGAGATACTAGTACATTTCCTCTGATTCTGTGTCTTGCACTTACATTCCTATTGATTCTGACTGTACTTGAAATGAATGTATATCTGTGTGTGTCTTTTTTGACATCCTCTTCAAAGCTGATCTAATCAGGGGTCCCTGCTGCATTTAGCAGCATTTGGTGCTTTCTGAAAGGAGTGGATGACAAACTAGGGAGCCTTTGTGTTGCCAGTTTCTGCCCACCTGGAAGGACTCTGAGTGGTTTGGAAGCAGAAGCATGCGAGGTGTGGGTAGTATTGCAGATGCATTTCCCTGTGATGCCATTACAGTTTTTTCTGGTGGCTGTGAGAAAATGAAATTAATGGGTGCAGATAACTCCCCATTTTCAGTGATACACAGGAGATGACTATCAGGAGGCTTTTTATTTTGTCACTTGAACTATTCCGGATAGATCTGTGTGGAAATTTCTAAGTCTTTGGTCTTGCAAGTCTGCAGCTTATTTGGAAGTCTCCTGTGGAGATTTTGCTGTCCTAGGAAAGCACTGGCTTTATGTGAAGAACAGGCTCATGATGCAAAGCTCAAAGTTCCAGCATTTTTGAGTTGCAAGGGAAAACAAATGCTTGTAATGGATATCATCAAATTATCCTCCAAAAAAGGTGATCTTTGTTCCATTTGAATCGACAGCCGTATTGTCTCCTGTATTCTGTTATGGGGGAGACTGTTAGCTTGGATTAATCTTTCTGAAGGAAGTGAGGTAACTTTGTAAGGCCATAAGACAGACATATGATTTGATTTAAGAAGGATGCTGTGCCCCTGAGAAGATGCTCGTTTGACACAAAGGTTGTATGTTGAGATGAGTTGTTACCATGCAGTTTTGTGCAGGCTATTTAAGGAGCTCATTAAAATGATTTTGCTTCATTGTATCCATGATTTCATTGAAAGAATTAATTATCTGAAAAGGGGAATTTTTACTGGAAAAAAAAATGAAACTGTTTTCCATATGTCAGATCCATTACAGACACTGCAGATTGGACATTGAATATTTGGAGACTATAGTACTGTGACTGAAAGATGCCAGGATTAGCATTAAAAAAAAAGTTAGTACTTGTAAATAAACTTTTTTTGTGTTCTTCTGTAGACATCCCTACCCCTTCTCTTGGCATATGGCCAAAAAGAGAATAAATAAAATTGTATTGACCATCAAGTTAAGGAACTTCGATGTTTACTATTGGTCATCGCTAAATTCCTTGTCCTTTTGACCTTAATTTAAGGTTACTACTTTCTAAATTTCATGTGAGGATTAGAGCAGTGCAGGTGTTACACTGGAAAGCTTAACTGCACTATCTCCACCTTTTGGCATAGCAAGACGTTATATACTGATTTTTTTGGACCAGTGGTAAAAAATTAGAACACTCAAACCTGATGTTCTCTATTTTCATCAAAGAAAACAGCTTCTGTCTACGAATGACTTATGCTTGTGTATAGAACTGTAGCAGACACTATGTCAATATACAAAAAAGCTTTGTACGAAGAATACAAAAATGAGTTGTTATCACATAAAAAAATGATGGTGGCTGCTCAAGAAGTGCTATTTTTTTCTTTTTTTTTGTATGAATTTTCTACTTTACAGATAGTGAGATGGTGCTGACTTGTGATTGTGGGATGTCTTTTAAATTAGTTGAAATATTGAAAGAAAAACTCCACAATTCTGATGATTTGGAAATCCCAATGGATGAAAGAGGAGAATCTTTAGCTATATTGGTTTATGTGATGTAGCCAAAATACTACATATTATGTACCTGCAATTTAAAAATGTGCATCTTATACAGTCTGTAAGGATTTGCATAGTCGGCCTATGCAGATGTAATACAGTAACAAACATTCTGTTTTTGAAGATCTTAAAAATGTTTCATTTCTTTCAGATATTTAGAAAATTTTTGAAGAAAAGCACTATGTTTGAGCACCTATTTACAACAGAACTACTGAGCTCAGCTTTTTCTGAGCAAAAATTTTGAGGCCACAACAGGTTTCTTTCCAAAACTCAGGAACAGCACTGTGCTGCAAAGAACCTTAAAATGCATTAGGTAATGTATGACTGTCTCCAAGCAGAAGAATTTGTTAACCTGAAGCTAATGTGGCAAATTAATTTTTGGTCATATCCTTTAAGGATCTGTTCAGCTATACTTGATTTATATGAACATTAACAAAAGATTTATGTTACAAAAAGTCAACCCACTTTTGAGTTAGAACAGCTTCATTTTGAACTGGAATATGATGTTAAGAGAGCGCTGTTTGACAGAACCAGGTTTTAAACTATGGAAATGCAAGGACTTGACTGCTGTCTGCTTAGCTTGGGATTGATCCTGTGCTGCAGTTTCCTGCTGTGCTGTACCTGGCATTACCGTTGGTGCAGTCTTGGAGCCTATATAAATACATTTTGGATTATTTATGCAATACTTTGAGTGGTTACGTATTGTTGCACTTTAAGTACTTGTTACTTGTAAAAAGGTTCCCAGATGATGCTTTAAAAGATGAAGGTGGCAGGAAATACAAGAAAGTTTACATCTTGCATTGATTTTAGTCTTGTTGGTCCACGAATAAGGTGGTTCATGAGCTGATCTTCCCCATTCCTACTGCTATAGAAAGTTTGGCAGCATCACATTGCTATCAAAAGGCTTACTTGATCACATTAAAAAGTGGGAGTTAGATTTAAGCATATGCTTAAGGTGCCGTGGCTTCAGAGGGTTACTTGTTACATCTAGACTGTGTTCTTAGATTAGGTTAATAAAATTCCAGATGCTAAGTCTTTGCTTTTGATGATGATCCCTGTGCCAGACTAAGGCTTGATCCAAGATCAGCTTTGCAAAAAGAAACCCATTTGACCTTATGTGATCACTGTGACTGTCCAAATTTTGAATGCGCTTGATGCCTTCTCCAATGCATTGATTCTTCTATATTACAATACCAACTGCAGAATAGCCCTTAATTACTGTGGTGGCTTTGTTGAGAGCAGAAGTGAATTGGTTTAGGCAGATGGAGGATTAGGACCACTCAGATTTATGACCAGCTTGTGCTTTGCCATTGTCCTAGTGCCCTGTGGCAAATTTGGGAAGGAGCTTTTGGGAGAGAAGCTTACAGCAGAGCTGTAAAGAAGCACTACAGGCTCTTTTTGTCTAGAGGCAGCTAATGGTGTGCTGAATGCCTTCTTTGAGTAGTGATAGCCATTCCTGAAATATATCCATGCAGGAAGAAGCCCACAGCTGCATTTGGATGTGAGGCACATCTCTACCATCAAGGAAGCTGAGCTATGTGCTACTGAAGTTGTGTTAGAGGCATGGCAGTGTGATCTGAGCAAAGGCTGTAGCAGGAAGAAGCAGACAGATGGTCCAGTGCTGTGGTCCAGTGCTCCAGACCTTGTGTGAGATGTGGAGAACTGAGCAGAGCTCAGCAAATTGCTGATCATGGTCCCAGCAAAAAGTATTGATAGTAGCTATTAAGTGTCTCTCAGAAGATGTCCTCTTGTCATATAGGCAGCTTTAAGAGAGAGCTAAAAGAAATTGGAGGCTATTTGATTCCTCAGATTAATTAATATAGGGGCAGTTTTAGAGAAACAGCAGCAATTGCCTCACAGTTGTTTTCTTTCATAGAGAATACTTTCTGGACTTTGGTTTCATACAGGTGCAGACCCCCATGTAGTGATATTTTGACACAGATGGTATGGAAGTGGGACGGAGGCAAATGTAACTTTGGGAAGGGTGTGCAGGGGTAGACTATTTACATGGAGACTTAGATGTGATAGGTAGTGATGAAGTTGGTAAAGGTGTATCATTACCACATGTTGACACAGGTAGCCTGCTGTGCATCTGGAGAGAAATTGTCTTGATAATGCTTACTAGTTGTGGGGGTTGATGTAAGGTGCCGACTTCATTAGGAGAACTGCCTGTAAATGGAATAGAGTGCAGTCCCAGTCTGCATGCTAGAAGTTTGTCATGAAATGAAGGCAGAGATAAGGAATTAGGCAAGAAGTCTGGGGTGTAAGGCATCTCAGCATCTTTGTATTATGCATGTGATTATTTTAATTTCATACTGAGGTTATTGGCTGGACCTATGAGGTTTATGTTTTGCATTTTTCACTTTTCTAGCAGGTAGTTTGTAGTTCTTACTACAAACAGCTTACTAAGATAAAATAGAGGAAATATATTCTTTTTTCCTAAGCACTAGAAAAATCCAAAGCTGGTGCAGTTGAGTGGGAGAAAAGGTTGGACACCAGAACTGGGATTACAGCTCTGAGCACAGAGCAGGATGAACTTCTATTGAAGAGTTACTGAACAAATGCTGAGAAACGAGGATAGACCTGCAGAGACTTTGTGCAGATTATCAACCATCTTTTTTAGGTGTGCGAGTGGCCAGTGGAGATGAGCTGAATTTCTGGGGTAGTGGCAGAAAAGGCCACATTTTTGTTGATGGAGAAACCTCCAATTATCCTGATCCAACTTTTGATAGTGGAAATGTTCAATGCCAGTATTCGTTCACTGCTGGACAAGTTTTCTGATAAATCCTATGGTCTGAGAGGAAAGCATCCTGCAAAGATGGTGGAGAATTGATTTGAGATTGCAAATTGTTTTGTACAGCAAAGGAAAGTCTGCTGCTCTTCCCCAGGCCGTACAAGGGAAGAGTGATTTGGTCTCAGTGGGGGGCTGGGAACCTGCTATAGAGGTGCAGCAAAGCAAAGGACCCATGGCTGCTTGTTTAAGGATGGACTTGTGACATTGGCCACTGAAGTAATTTGATATTTTGCTTTATATAAATAAAGCTGTACTGCAGTTAAACCACATAATTTTAATCTGATCTTTTTTTTTTCTGTATCCTAATCAGTGCTCATAACCTTTTCTGGGTAAGCTTGCACTTCAAAGGCTTCATCTGGTCCTGCTATTAATTGCTGTAGTGTTTTTGAACATACTAACAGTGTGCTGACTTACACCAGCTGAGAATATGGCCCTGTTTTGTGAACAAGGAAAAATAGTAGTGCATAAAATCAGAAAGCCACATTTAGGGGACAGTATCATGATCCTCCAAAGGGCTGTTGTGATCTAGAGGTGGTTATTCTCTTGTTATTTAGGTATAACTAGCTCGGTGTAGGTTTGGTCAGTGCTTCAGCTCAGTGAGAGACCTGCAGTTGAAAAACTGTTCAGTGTTGCGACTAATGTGCCCTCAGTTCCTTAGGGGCCTTCCATAAATTATTCTTAAGCAGAAAACCACTTTTTTACTTTCATGGGTAATAAGTACAACTGATTTGAATTTATTTTCTCAGTTTAATACTTTCCTACTTTGTGCTCAAAATTAAGCATAATTATTTTTTTTACCATGTACTTGAATAGTTTTCTGTACCCTACGTTATCTGTATCAACATTGCAATTACTTAATCTTGTCAGGAAGTACTTACAATTGTGGTCATGGCCTCATTCAATGAGTAACTGAACAAAAAACTGAATACTTGGATCTGCAGCAAATTGATGTTTAAATCATAGTGTAAAGCACATAGATAAACATTTAGTATTTAATCATCTGTTAAAATGAAATGCATTTTCAATTCTCAGTTGCTTCATATCAAAATGAAAAGGTAATAAATGTCAAGATTTGATTTCCCATCCCCATCCCTCTTATAAACTGTGTTGGTAGCATCAGTTTTCTAGTGGCGGCATCTTCTTGGGAGCAGGAGGGTCACACTGGGCAGTTGAGCAAAAGCTTTTGGTAACTGGACTTGAATGGTTAGAGTCTGTGACGAGTCTCAAAGGTGCTGCCTTTCTCTGCACTATTATTTCGTGCCTTTCTGTTTCTCCTCCCTCCTCCCCAATTGGGAAATGATGTTTTAGAATATATTTTAGGAATGATGGGAAACGGTACTTGCAGCATATTCTTTTAGAACATGGTTCTATTCGTGTTTTCCCTCTTTCTCTTTAGCAGGTAACCTAAGCAGAGGAAGGAAAGCAAGCTGCATACTTAAAATATTTAACATTTATGTGAGCTTTGTTTTGCTTGTTGTTGCAGGTATGATTATTTCTCCTAGGAACTTTTAAATTTGGGAAGCCATTTTATTAGTTCAGGAAAAGTTAAATATTCCATGACCAGTTCCCTGAAAGCTGTTAGTATTTTGTGTCCTAAATATACTTGTGGAAGCAAAGGTCATGCTTATCCCAAGTTTAAAGCATGTAGAAGATTACCTGATTACATAAAAACTGTGGGGTCTAAGTGTTTGCTTGCATGGTGCTTATCACAGTGAGAGCTCTGTAACTAGAAGGTGATTTAGATACCATGGTGAACCTGTTGCCTCATATCTTTCATTGTGTTTCTTCCTGCCATGATTTTAATTTTCTATATTGCATGGGGTTTTAAAAATTTGATACTCTTAACCTTTAAGTTTTCATAAAAGACTAATAATAATTCCTTTGTTTTGTAGGTGCTAAACCAAATGATCTACAAGTGGTAATACCACTGTTAAGAATGGATGGGGAGGAAAATAAAAGAGATGATGTTGATGAGAATTTACAAGTTGAGTTGACAGAAGAATCCCCAAAAAATACATCAGGAGAAAATACTGGATGTAACTCTTCATCTCAACAGAAACCAAGGCTTACATCACATGAAATGTTCAGGGACCTTGAAAAGAAAGAAAAAGGGAATGGCACAAACAAAACAGCACTGTCAGAATCACCAAAACTGGATGTTGTTGAAACAGAGAAACCTGAAAATGTCTCCAGGAAAAGAAAGCATAGTTCTTCAGAAGACATGAAAGATAGTGGGAGGAAATTGCAAAAAGTTTTAGCTGGAGAAGCACGTGGTATGATAGCTGGCGCTGTAAAAAAGGAGGGAGTAACCAGTTGTCCTGAAAGTGACATATTTAATTCAGATATCCTGTGCCTAAGTTACGATTTCGGATGTGCTGCTGATGATGCCATATTGAAAATTCACAAGGAAAATAAACATTCACAAGAGGTGTCAGCTGCTGCTCCTGATAAATTATATTCTTCAGAAGAAATCAGTGTTGTCTGCACAGCTGGAAACATGGACAAAGGCCCTAAAGGCAAAGTGAGTGATCAGTGTTTACCTTCCTGCTTTGATAAGGAAAAACATAAACAAGAAAGCCTCTCTAAACCATCCAAAGAGCAAACACGCCCTCACTGTAGTTGCATAGGTGAGTGTAGTTCAACGTCGCATATGCATGTTAAGCGAGATTGTGAGAAATCCAAGATATTTTCCTGTGATCTTTGTGGTTTTCAGAGTGCTGAAGAGAGTCTCCTAAATTCTCATTTCCTTGGCAAGACTCACCTTCGACGCCAAAATCTTGCAGCACGGGGAGGATTTGTACAGATATTGACAAAAAAATCCTTTAAAAACCAACAATCTACTGCAACCAAAGAGAGGAATGTCAGGGCAAAACCTGGGACCAATAAATTAAGGGCAAGGACTGCTGATGCAAAAGAATTAAGTGTTTGCACTGCACTGAAAGGCTCAAAAGTAAGCTTGTCTAAACAAAGTGATGGCAGTGAACTGGTTGAAATGATACCATCTTCAAATATTCCCACTGAAAAAACAGATACTATGATGGAAGAAACGTTGCTTTCTTCTGCTACAGAAGAAAATGATAAAGTTCATACTGAAAAACTAGAAATACCAGGACCATCAGAAAACATCTTGCAGAAAACAGAATCCCTTCCAACTACCAAAAAGCTACTTAACAGTTTACACAGGACAAGGAGATTTGATAAACTGAAAAACAAAAGAAATGTTTTCCTGTTAAGGTCTTCATTTGGACAGAGTAGATCTTCTAGATTAAAAAGGCAGGTTAAAAGAAGATACAGCTTATTAGGGAATAGTAAGAGACCCAAATCTGAAACTCTGAGAGTACATGTGAAGCCTGTCTCCAGCACACAGCTTAAACATGATGAATCAAGCCCTGTGTCACATACAGAACTAGAAACAGATGCTAAAAGTAACTGTAATACTGTTGCAGAAATACAAGATCTTACTGAATATAAGCCAAATAGCCCTTCTTCTAGCAATGCAGGTGCTAAAGGTGCTGAAGTTAAACTTACTGCTGATGATGGTCCTCTTCATACTTGCATAGATTGTGGTCACGTTTTTCATGACCGAGAAAGTTTGGAAACTCATGTTGCAAAGCTTCATACAAAAAGGATCCAGTTTCATTGTCAGATGTGTAGGTATTCCTCTGGAGTTAGGGAAGACATGAAGCAACACTGTCAGGAAAGTAAACATGAGATGGGTGGTTGTAGCTTTAACTGTCAACTCTGTTCATTTACCAGCTTGAATGTGGTCAGCCTTCAAAGCCATATGAGTGAAGTGCATAATATGTCCCATAGTTGTCCAGTTTGCATTCTTTTTTTTCAATTGGAAGAAGAGCTGATAAATCATCAAAAAAAAGAAAAACACAATGGTTCATTATTTCAGCAAGCTACTCCATTGAGTAACAGTGAAGAGACCTTGCAAGTGGTACCTTACAGTGACTCAGTATTGAACAATAGCCAAAGACTTGCAAAGGAAATGGAAGTGTCAATGCAAGCAAAAACTCCGGACTCTTCCTTCATAAATCATAGGAATGAACTAAAGCATTCTGTTCTGAATAAAACCCAATTTCAATGTAAAAAGTGTTTTTATAAGACAAGATCTTCCACAGTTCTCACAAGACACATAAAACTCCGACATGCACAAGAGTATCACTTCCTTTGCAAAGCATGTAATCTCTACTCACTGAGCAAGGAAGGAATGGAGAAGCATATCAAAAGAAGCAAGCATCTTGAAAATGCCAGGAAAAACAACATTGGACTACGTTTTGAAGAATGTATTGTAAGAGTTTGCGTTGGTGTTGGTGGCATTAAATCAGTGGTGGATATTTCCCTTTCTGGGAGTGGAAATACAGAGTTGGATAAAGAAATTATACATGTTCCATCCTCTTCTGTGGAAAACATATCAAGAAATAAGGAATTTGTTCCACTTGAGCAAAGGGTTGGTGAAAATGAATTGGTTTTAGCTGATGCATCCAGAGGAGGGAAACCTAAAGGTACTCTTTCCAGGACATGTACCCATTGTGGCCTTTTGGCCTCCAGTGTTACGAATTTGACTGTCCACATCAGGCGAAAGCACAGTCATCAGTACAGCTATTTGTGTAAGGTTTGCAATTACTACACTGTCACCAAAGGAGATATGGAACGTCACTGTGCAACCAAAAAACACAAAAGCCGTGTTGAAATAGAAGGATATGGAAAACAGAACTCGGAGATCATCGTTAGCCCCGAAGGAGGTAATTTTGAATCCATGAGCAAGAAGATTAACAGCCCCATGACTGCCTTGCCTGAACACGTTGAGGATGGTGGCCAGGCATCAGATTTGGAAAATTCTGTCTTAGACAATCAGGAAGCTGAGCGAGGAGATGCTGAGTTAAAAGCTGCAAATGCCAGTAGGCTGCCAGATTTACAGCCTGCTAGGAATCCACTGAATGTAAACCAATGTGTGTTGCTGGAACCAGCAAGGGCTGCCCAAGACTGTGACCCAAGCTTCCAGAGAAGAGCCATGGGTGCAAATGACAACAGGTGTGTACACTGCAGCTTTGTTGCTCATTCTGCTGCTTCTTTAGAGCTGCACGTGAAGCGAAAACATACAAAACAATTTGAATACTACTGCATGGCTTGTGACTACTATGCTGTTACTCGCAGAGAGATGATAAGGCATGCAGCAACAGAGAAACACAAAATCAGAAGAGAATCTTATGTCTATTCTCCTTCTGGGGAGGAAGCAAATGCAGCAAATATCACTAAAGAAGGCACTGCTTTGCCTCAAGAGGAGCACCATTGCAGTGCAGGAGAATCAAAAACTATTTTAGATGAAACAAAGTGTGCCAGTGATGCATCAGAAGGTGATCACATCAATAAAAGCTTTACTGAGTGTACTGCCTTAAATGAAATTACATCTCCAGGAATCTCTAAAGATGTCAGTTCCCAAAATGCAGTAGGAGATGTACTTGATAAGAAGTCTAAAAATGGAGGAGAAAACTCTTTTTGTGAAGGATTCCAGCTAATTCCTCAGAAAGATAAAGTTGTTGAACTTGTCAAGGAAGTATCAGTTGAAGAAACAGGTACTTGTGAGGTGCAGAAAAGTAAGCATGGTCAGGAGCTGCTCATCTCAGATGATGATTGCACTGCAGAAAATCAAAATAGATCAAGCAACACAAACTTCAATTCAGAAAAAGGTGTGGAGAGCTTGGAAGAAAATAGTGAAAACCCAGAAACAGAGTGTAGAGACAAAGACAGTCTCAAAAAAAAATCACTGAAGAAAAATAACCCACTTATGCTAAGTCTTCCAGAAACAAGTAGTGCAGTAGAGCAATCAAATTTTGCTGGAAACACTGGAGAAACAGTACAAAGTAGACATGGTTTAGATGGTAACAGAAGTTTCAGAGAGGATCCTACAGGGGAGGAGGAAGAAGCCCTTATGGAAGCACAACATGAAGCTGAAGTAACTATAAATAACAATGTTTGGGAGGCAGATGGCTCAACAGCTGAGGGCAGGCAAGAAAATAGTAATGAGACTTTAGGAACAGTTATCAGTGCTGATGATAAAGGGAAGGCGATGCAAAATGTTGGCAAGTTTGATTCCTCTATAGTGAGGTTAAAAAGCCATCAAGATGGGGAGGTCACTGACCATTCTGCAGAAGGACAGATGTCAGGGGCAGTGAAAGCTAGTGAGCTCACAGTGAAAGCAGACACTTCAACAAGTGGTGGGAAAAAGAAGAAGTCAGAAGGAATTTCCCCCGGGGAATCGACACGTATTCGCTGCGATGACTGTGGTTTTCTAGCAGATGGTTTGAGCGGACTAAATGTTCACATAGCCATGAAACATCCTTCAAAAGAAAAGCATTTTCATTGCTTACTCTGTGGAAAATCATTTTACACAGAAAGCAACCTTCACCAGCACCTGGCCAGTGCTGGGCACATGCGAAATGAGCAGGCGAGCGTGGAGGAGCTGCCCGAAGGAGGCGCAACCTTTAAGTGTTTGAAGTGCACGGAGCCCTTCGATTCAGAGCAGAGCTTGTTTCTCCACATCAAGGAGCAACATGAAGAGCTGCTGAGGGAAGTCAATAAGTACATTGTTGAAGACACCGAGCAGATAAACAGGGAGAGGGAAGAGAACCAAGGCAATGTCTGCAAGTATTGTGGGAAGATGTGTAGAAGTAGCAATTCCATGGCCTTCCTAGCTCACATCCGTACCCACACAGGTATGGAAATGCTGTTGTTACAACTGGTCTCTTTTAGACAGAGGGAATTATACCATTGGTCTTTTTCTGCTTGTTAAGCCCTTTAATATTTCTTATGAACTGGCATTTGTATTGCCTGATGAGCCCATGACGAAATTCAAAAAGGGTGTGAAAATGCAGTGATCAAAGAGCAGAAAATGTAAGAACAGTTCAAGTACAGTCACCCTTCTGCTTTTTGTTTCATATAGAGAGATTTTCTTCCTTTTAATCTAAATTGTAACCATTGATTGGTTCTTATATTTATATAATGAAGCAGTGGTGGATTGAGAGAAAATTCTTTCTAACTTTCTCTTCTGTGCAGTTGTTTAATATCCAAATTGTTATTTCATTTCAATTAAGTGAAACTTTCAGCATTACATAATGCTTCAGAATAGGCATTTGATATTACATCATTCCTAAATAAATACCGATAAGAAACAACAAGAGGTTTTTGTAGAAATAAGTTATAGCAGTTGGAATTGGTCAGCCTTTTTGGAAGGTGATATGTAGTGCTGATGTGTTGCACAGGGATGTAGCATCTGATTTAGTTTCTGTTCTGTTCACACTTTAAATTCATTTTTATGTTTAATTTTAAGTGGAAAATTTAAAAACATTTCTGTAGAAAAATGCATAAGCTGCAGTTCTAAATTTATGTAAAAATTCACTGCGATGTTTCTATAAACCTGCCATACATTCTTTATTTTAAATAGACAGCTTTTCTAAATCACTGAGCTCTGCTTAGACAAGTGGTGTCTCCATGGTTGAATTTATGAGTGGATTTGAATAATAAATTCACATTTCAATGAACATATTTTCATTAAAACTGTAAGGTTTATTTTACTGTACTTTTAAATAATGGCTTATTATGGAAGCTATAGTTTAAATTCATGCAGCATTTGAAACTTAGTGCATGGTTACAAGGAAGAGAACAAAAAGGTAAGAAAAAAGAAGCAGAAAAGAATGGTAATTCCTGGCATAATCCTAAAATAGTTTTGCAAGTTTTTTTTGCGAAAAGGCAAGGGCGTGACTGGACAACAAATCCTAAAAATTAATCTTGGGGAACAGGGACATTGTATTTCAAACCTTTCAAAGTATTTTACTATAACTGCAGTATTCATGTATACCAATAACTCACATACTTAATACTTTCAGCGTTACTTCTGTCCTGTCAATAGCATAGTTATCTGTATTGCTTCAGCTAATATCCAACTTCGAATGCAGTGTTAAGTCTTTAGAGGGATGCTCATGTTCACATGGTCAGAACAGCTGTATAAGCCCTTAATATGCCCTCTTACGGCAGATAAAACTGAATAAAACTAAGGGGGAGGATGCTAATGGAGCTCTCTTTAGAATTCTTTATGCAACTGTCTGGTCAAGACATGTTGCTTATAATTGATGTGTCCATTACTTGAATTCTCTTGTAATTATAGTCAATAAGTCTTGTAAATGTGTTAAAGCTCACTAAAAGCATACAAATTCAAGAACAGAGTAAGGCTAATAATTTAAAATAATCAATGTAGGCATTTCAGCACTTAATTTCCCTTGTGTGTTGATAGCTGATCATTCTTAATCCATTAAGATTTATTTAGTCGTTTACAATGCAAAATAGGTTTGCACTGGTCACTTGTGCCATTTGAAAATGTCCACCAGGTTAAGTGCAGAATGTAGTCCATTAGTCTTCCTTGACTATATGTATTAATTGCATTTAAAATCAAGTTAATGTGGATGTGAAAGTGAGGTAACTATCAATATATGACAAAGCAACCCTACTTACATAAGTTACATCATTGATTGTAACATTTAGTAAAAGTTAGTGTACTTTTTAACATCTTGTGTGTAGGTCTTATCATGGAGTATATTTTTACTGTGCTTTTGGATAGCACTAAATATGCAAAGCAGTGAAAGAATACATTTAATTTTGCAAGTCATTTCTTGGTGCAGAAGTATAGAAGGGTTACAGAACAGAGTTTTATCTGCCCTCTTTCTCACTGCAACTTTAAATGAAATGTTTTTCTTATGCTTTGCTTATTCACATAAATAGTAATGTGGAGACTTTTATTAATCCTTAATGGGAAGAAGGCTTTCTCTTCCAATCTGTATTTCCCTGTTTGTGGTTTTCTTCTTATAGAACCTTTTCTTCCCATCTGTATCACAGTTGCAGGATGTAGTTTGATAACAAACAAATAGGTTTAGGTTATTGGGAGTGGTGGCAGCGGGAAATGACCTAATGCACCAGCTGTATGTACACTTCTTATAACATTGGTGAGGTAAAGTCCACTCTTTTCAGCTTCTCACCTGTCCCAGGGTAACAGCAGGTCCATAACAGCACAGCCACACTTTTTCCCATTTATTGTTCTGATTATATGCTTTTAGAAAAGTTTTTTCATCAGCATCTGGATGTGCATAAATAGGTTATATACATGTGTACGTATGTGTAACCATCACCAACTCCTTTCCTTTTTTTAATTGAGTAATCAGTGATGATTTGGAGTGGTAGAGGTTAGGGAAGGAAAGGGAAGGGAAAGTTGCAGAAAGATACAACTAATATTTTCCATTAATAGAAGAATAATGTTTCAAAATACCATTAAATAATGTAGGAGATTTTCACATTGCAAATGAAAGGGAAGCTTTGCTATAGAGAACCTTAACAAGTAAGTCCATCACATGTTGACAAGTGAAAATGAGGAAGTGTAAAGAAAAATAAAAGGAGTAGTAGAGGTGGAAGACTTTTTAGTTTGCAATTGATGGAGGTCCCATAAACTTAATTAACAATCAACATCTGAGGAAAAAATCACCTGCAGCTGCATCATCTTTGTTTCTTTTCTCATCAGCCTTCTCAGTTAATGGCAGTTGTGCCCAATGCAAGTATGCTGTATTACTCCCATGTCCTAAACATGGGAGGAAATGGTATGATGCCATTTCACGTGACTCTGCTCACTTTGCATTGGGCCTGAGCTGCAGTGCCTGCAGGTGCAGGTGATGTTGCCTTTGGCTAAATCTGCAACAGTGAATTTTTTCTTACAGCTTTGGGTCTATATTGTCCTAATGTAAAGCAAGGATTATGAACTCAAGTCTTTTTTTATGAAACATAGAATGGTTTATGTTTGCCTGACCTGAACTTTTAAATTTAGTCTTATTTTCAGTTTAGTGTGGTGGTGGTGGTTTTTGTTTGTTTGTTTTGTTGTTCTGGTTTTGTTTTGTTTGCTGTTGGTTGGTTTGTTTGGTGTTCCCCCAATTAAGAGCCTTATTGTTTCCTGTTACCATTAGAAAATGTATATTTGTTTTCCATGCAGTAGCTTGTGGGTAAAGTAGTTTGGTGGATTTTTTGGCTTTTTTCTTGCTTTTTTGACTATTTTTTTGAGTCATTTGGTTGAAAATAGGATCCAGTGAAAGCATTTTTCTCTTTTTTTTTTCCTAGAACTTAAAGCCAAGTGTGAATCCAGTAGTATCACAGTTTAAAACAGCATAAGGGAACCACTGAAGTTGGTGATAGGTGTGTCTAAGAAATGGTTAAATGTTTTACATTGTTTCAGATAGCTTTATGGCAAATACAAATTTTTCTTCCTACTATTACTTTTAATCTTAGTCCAATGTCTCATTTTTAGTATAAAATTTTGGGTTATTCCATCCAAGAACATACTGGAACAAATTTGGCACCAGCAACCTAAAAGGGAGATACACTGCTTTTGTTTCAGGTGATAAGTACTGACTGGAGCCTGCCAGCACTTGAATTTTCATGGAGTTTAAATGGAGATGTTAACAGATATTCAGCTCTGGATCTGAGAAAAAAAATCAAAACCCCTCAAGGCCTCAGTGATTTTTGGATGAGAGCAGTCAACAGAATAATACATTTCTGTATTGTCAGCACACTGTAGTCACGATTGGTCTGAACTCGAGTTCTTCACAAAGGAGTCATGTAAATGGAAAACAGCAAAGGTCTTGTATGGAAGCCCTGTGGGACACCTGCAGCAACAGAATTCAGGAACAAATTTACAATTTAATCAGTAGGAGAGAAACTAAGGGAACATAGGATAAAATCCACATGGTATTTGAATTCTGTGAGAAAAAAGAACAATATAAACACCAATAGATTTTAAAAAAAAAATCCTCTTCACCTGAGGCCTTGCTGTTATTAGTTGTCCAGCTAAAGATCCTAAGTTAAAACATCAACTTTTAGTAGTCTTTTAATGCAAAGATAAGGGCTTTTTTTTTATTTGCCCTGGTCTCTTTGTAGAATGCAATGTTGATTTGAAATGTCACCAAATTAATGATTAATTCGGTTTTATCAGGATCATTTAAATAAACTGTTTTTTTTTTTCTGTGTGATGGATAGAATGTGATTGCTGTGAGCTGCAGTCTGAACCTGCTTTTGACATTTAAACATATAAAACTGACTAGATATAACCATTGAGGTGCTAAATATATTTTACATCTACTTCCAACAGTAGAAATGGAAGTATTAAGAGATCTGGCTTCATTGTCATTGAACTGTGAAATATTCAACTTTGTCTGCCCATGGTTAGTACTGTTGACTTTTTTATTTCAGTTAGACGATTAAAATTAAATGCTTCATTTTTCGTTAGCTTTTAGGAATTAAATTGAAATTTAAGACTCTAAAAATTTTTACTAAGATCCTCAATTTCACCAGTGAATTCTTGGAGGATATTCTATTTTCAAGGGCAAAGCGAAAAGGTCCATCGATCACGTATGATACAGTGCAACATTTTTCTTATCAGAGCTCTTTATGTATATTTATTAAAGATCCCATATTTCATATTATGCTTAACTGTATTGGAAAAAGACTTCACAAAACATATACTAAACATCATATGGAGACTCTTTGACCATATTGTACTTACTTTTAACTGCAATTCTATGAGTTTGATTTATTGATTTAAGGATTTAGTGGTCAGAAAATTGGAAAGTGCTTCTAGAGTGATGTAGCTGCATAATAACCTGGGGACTGACATGTGCCCAATTTAACTATGTCAGTAAAAAAGATAGTTTTTCCATCTCAAGAGATGATCACTGTTAATTAAGATAGACAAATAATTTGACTTTTTGCTGAACTGATGTGGTACAAGAAATAGGTTGATACTTTTTCCTTGGAGAAATAATTTCAGAGTTCTTTGGTCTGCAGCAGACATTTAATATTAAAGTTTGTTCTTGAAATAAATAATAGCCAAAATGTCAATACTTCTGGTTTGCAGAATAATCATAAATTCTTGACCATAAAACAGTCATAAAGGCATAATATTTTATCCACTGTATATTCATACATTGCATGCCATTACAATAGCTAGGTGATGAATCATTTGCTGTGTGTGACAGAACAAATCTGAAATACCAATGCTAATGTGAAATCTATTCAAAGTTGGAAGACTTGTAATATTATTTTACTTTAAAAATATTTGCTTAAAAAAAAGTACATTTTGCAGTTTAAACCAATACCAAGCCACTTTAAGACCATTACCTGAGTTTCAGCATTTGGCCATTGGGAAATGCAGAGAACAACTTTTGCCATCTTGTTGAAATATCATCTGCCTATTATATTTTCTTCTCATTTTAATATATTTTGTGGATTTATAATGACAAGAAAAAGACCAGATTAAAAGTTAAGGGAGTAGTTTCTGTGATCTTGAACTTAAGAAACTTTAATGAATAATGGATAGAACATAATGTGTAGAATATACTATCTGTGTCCTGGGAGTTATAAATTTATGTACAAGGCCCTTTTTTTAATTAGGCAAAAATCTCAAACAGGTTAAATGTGGGATAGGTTTTTAAAAGGTTATTTTTCCTCAGGAATTTTTATTTCTTTAACCGTGGGTGATATTTTATTCTAATTCAACTCATATCTTATGCTAAATTTTACTTAGGATCAAAGCCATTCAAGTGCAAGATATGCCACTTTGCAACAGCTCAGCTTGGAGATGCCAGAAACCATGTCAAGAGGCACCTTGGGATGAGGGAATACAAGTGTCATGTCTGTGGGTGAGTAAATTGAAACAGTCTCACCATGGTTAACCAGGAGAAGAGCACAGAATATGCATTGTTTCAGAATTGAAAACTGTGATGTGAGCAAGAGTGGCTAAAATTATGCATGCATATCCTCCTTTCCATTGTTATGGTAAATTCCTTAAATACAGTTATGACATTCTTTTCCCACTTCTAATCCTGCACTGAAGATGAGCAATTTTATGGGCTACAAGGTCAATTTGAACCTGTAATCTGTAAATTGACTAAATTATAGGATGTTCATTCACATTGCCAGGGAGAACTGTAAATTCCATTTAAAGACATAAAAAATATATAATATAGACTTTACTGTGTGGGGTTTTTTCTTTTGCTATACTGTTATAATTTTAGTACCATTAACAGATTTCTGGACTCCATTAGGGTTTTCATTCTTTATGAAAACAAAACAGAAGACAGATTTTTCAAACAAACGGATCTAAAATATTGCAAGCATAAGACTTTTAAAATAAATTGAAGTCTTTTATGTGTGCTTGTGTTCCTGTTTGTTACCCAAAATATCTTGTTTTTCTTTTAACAATCGTTATTTCCTTAGCAGGATCGTTCATAATGTTTAATTGTCCTTCAAATGTGTTGCATTTAATAGGAGGCATTGAGACTCCTTAATGCAAAACTAATTAATTTAGCAGAAATGTTTAAAAGGTTTTAAAATGCCATGGCATATATGGTACATCATAGGACATTCAAAGTTGGATTTTAATACCCTAGTTCTGATTAAAAATATATTTTAATGTTATTAGGCTGAAGAAATTAACTAATATATGCATCATATAAAAACATTTTACTCAAACCTATGTAACCTGCTATAGCGGTCTTATGGCTAATGTGTAGAAGAGCACGGGTTCAATTAGATGGTGCAGTGCACACATGCATGGTGTGCTGTGATGTTGGGGATAATATTCAGCAGGAGGAGGTTTTTTAGCCTTAGTGTACCAATCTAATGCAGGACAAAGTGAGTTACACATTTTAGTGGACAAGTGAATCTTCAGCTGAAGATGAAGCTGAGTGATTTTCTCTGATTCATCGCTATTTTTCAAATAATTTTGCATGTGGCATTATGAGATACTTTGGATGGGTTTACTCACTTAAGAAAATTAATTGCTGACTTCTTGAAATACTTCTTGAAATGAGAAATAAAAATGTATGAGCCCAGTTCTTAAGTCTACTGTATGTCAGTAGAAGAGTAACTTGTGCTGCTCCTTATTTTGAAGCACAGTTAAAATGAATGTGGTAGGGTATTTTATATTGTTTAAAAAAATCTTATTTGCTGTCTTTCTTTATCAATTGCCAAGAATTTGACATGGAAGACAGTTAAAAACTACAGATGCACAGAAGTGTTTAGCAAAGGCTAAACTCTCTTCCTTAGAAGCTGTCCACAAACTCGACATTGGTTGGTTGTTCAATTCCCTTTTAACTTAAACCGAAAAATCATCATATTATTTAACTATTTCCTTGTGAGAGGAAAAGTTAAAAAAAAAAAATCAAACCTGCTAATTCAGTATCTTTTACAAGAAAAGAACAGAATTAAAATTATTAGGATTTGGCATAGTACCTAATTTTTTCAAAAACTCAGTCTATCACTTCAGATTGACATGTCTGACAGAACCTTTCTCAGAAATTGCACTCTTGGCTGAGATTCACAATGGTTATGCAAGAGAGAGAGGAAAACATGTATGAATGATTTAAACTTTTGATTGAGATGGTAGTCACTTTCCTAAGCTAATTGCTTATTGTATGTTGGTGACATGTCATACCTGGTAGCCAGGCAGGTACTAATTTTGTATTTTTGTGTATTGTTGATTTGCATCAACAACATGGAGCTGTGCTATTTAGATATGGCAAAACAACTGGTGAAGTGACACACCTCAATACCCCATGCTTACAAAAATCTGATTTATATACTTGTTTAAATAATCATCACATTTCACTTAATGTGCACCAAAAATGTATTTAAACAATCATATACTAGCACTGATTTATATGGAAAAGAAATTTTTGCACTGCAGCTAACAATCCTGAAGAATTGATCGGGATTTGAAGGAGGAATGACCAGAGCAGTTTGAACCATAGTCCTTGTAATGAATTTGCCATCTTATATGTGGAAGAGGAGGAAAAAAGTGGTAATAGCCTGTGCTGTATTGGTGCTCTTTTAATTGCAAGGACTGGGTAGCGTGTTGGTTAAAGAAATAAAGTAGCAACATAAAAAAAGATAAAATTACTAGGATTGGCTATCGGATTAGTGGCACTGTAGAGCATTGGTACATTAACACCACTGACAATGTCAATTCATTATCATTGATGGCTAAATAATCTTAGAAATGCTCAGTGGACCTATTAGTTCCTGAACATAAGCAGCTCATGCTGCATTTCTTCATTAGCTTTAATTGCTATAAATTTTACCTTTTTAAAAATCATGCTTTAAAAGGTGAAGTGATCTTTCAGGAACATTAACTCTGTAATTTTGTCACAAACAGAAGGTCCTGCACTATGTTTTCTTTTCTACAGTAGTTAATATTCTATCCTCTGACTTTTAGAATCTCAGTAATAAGCCCTCTGCTAGTTGTGAGGATAAATTGTGTTTCAAAAGCTTTTGAATCTGCTTGGGCACTTTTTAAAGGTGAAATGTCAACGTCATGGTTTGGTCTCAAAATACCATGTTTTTTAAAGACAAATTATTTCAAAATTTTGGTGTTTAAAAAAAGTCAAAAGAAAAAGAGACAAAAAGCATATTTTGGTATTGTTTTAGGAAGGATTTGCTGTGTGTCAGTTTTCCAAATGATCCTCATATTTACATGCTACAATGTACACAATATACAATTCAGCTAGTTGTTGAAAAAGGCAGTAATTTTGCTGTGTTGTTCTATTTTTTTAATTGAAGTTCAGGGTTTGTTTTTCTTCAGCTGCACAGCAGAAACTACATGACACAGAAATTGGACACCGCTAATGTTTTAACATTTGGAATAAACCGTCTGCTCCTCATTGCCTTATCGCAGATGTGTGTTAATTGTTTTCTTTTCCATACCCATGGCTGTAAAATATATCCCATTATTTCAGAGGTAATGTCTATTTTCTGGGGGTATATCTGAATTTCATTTTTGAAAGTCTGTCTCTGAAATTGGCTGATACCCTGGGTTAGGTGAGCAAATCTTGATTGCCGAGCATTTAATTTTTTTTTTTTTCAATTGCCTGGTGAAATGCTGTGAAAAGGCTCATTGTGCACTTTTCAAATTTTATCCCTTAGGTAGGATATCAAAAATGCATTGTTCTGCAATTGCGATTTTGAACCGAATCTATAGCCAGTGTTTGATTTAAAAAGATGTTTATTATTCCTTTGCCTTTGCTTTTAGAAACAGAATTTTGGGGTATGTAGTTACATGTTTCAGGTAAAAGTGGCTGCTTCTTTCTTTTTTTTTTTTT
>VXBQ01002196.1:45969-111337 GCA_013400175.1 Phainopepla nitens
ACTGCCCCGCACTGCTCCGCACCGCCCCGGCCCGCACTGCCCCAGCCCGCACCGCCCCGGCCCGCACCGCCCCGGCACACGGTCCGGCCCCGCCGCGGGAACTGCCGCCAAAGGGCCACCCGAGAACCCTCCGTGCTTCTCGGCAAGCAGAGGCAGCGCCCGCCGCCGCGCGTTTCCAGCGCCTCGCTCTTCAGCCGTGCGGTTTCCTCGCCGTGTAACACATCGGTTCTTCGCTTATAGAATATGATAGGTGTTCATTACTGATAATTAGAGTGTTTGGAATCAATTTGTGCTTGTTTTCCAAATCAGTCCTCCAAGCGCTGGAGTGAAAATAATTGCTGAAAACAAAAGTAGTTAGCTCAAAGCACTGGGAGTGATTTGGATGGAGGAACAAAAAACTTGGAAGGATTTGAGGGGGAAAAAGATAAGTCGAGTGACCTCCCTTTTAAAGTAGGAGATGTAGCTGATACTGCAGCGGATCAGGTTTTATTGGGCTTGGTTTGTTGAGAAGCCTGTACACACAGTTGTATAAAAGATGAATAGAATCTCACGCAAGCGACCTCGCTGCGGTGGCTCAGCACATTATTGTTCCAGCTTGTTGAGCCTTATAGAGCGGGAAGGGGATCGAGGAAGGGATTTGAATAACATTGCGGTTCAGAAAGAGATTCATAATTTTAGTATAATCAGCATGTTGGTTTGCCTCGTAGTGACAGGTTGAGTTTATTTCCAAGAGACTGTTCTGTGAAATAGGCCGTTAAAAGCCCTACACAGGGAATGGCTGCGTAGCTTCCATAAGACTTGTGCTCCTATACCTATCTGTCCATCCCCCTCCTTTTTTGGATGATGTGTGGATGCTGTGACTGCAGTAATTGTCACGTGTTAATTCCGTGTAATTTGATGAATTAAACCAGGTTTTATGGATTCCTGTATTACACATAAAAATGACAGTTGATTATGTTTAAGTGGTTGTAGCATGGCACAAACTCGTCTTTTAAAATTGTGTAGAATTATGTAGATGTTTTTAAAATGCCAGTAAAACTGCAGAATCCTTTGGCAGTATTGTGGTTTCATCAAAGGACATGGTGCAATTGACTTGGGTAGTACCAAGCTTCACCCTCCAAATTTATGATGGTTGGTAAAAGGTAAAGGCAATTTTAAATGTTATTGCTGTCTATACACGGTTATTTTCTTCAGTAGGTTTTGAAAATTTGTGAGAAATGGTCAGTTGTTTGACATTCAATGTTGTTTGTTCAGCAGCCTTTTGTATTTCAGGCATATCTTTTAATATTGAACCTTAACAAGAAGGGCACTGCTTTCCACATAGTGCTATACAGACTGGATGAACTGTCATATCATTTATTGATTCCATAACCAGTTATCTCACTGAGATGTCTTTTACAAAAACTGCTGACAGTGATTTGGGAGAAGGAGGAGAAAAAATAAAAGCAAAAGGTGTTCTATCTAGTAGTATAGTATCCAAAATGCTATAGGGAAATGTTCATATCTCTGCAGAGCTGCAGTTATTTATCATTGCTGTATCTTAAACTTATGCCTTGCATTGACCTGATCTGGGGATTTTGTTTTATGCTTTTGACAGTTGTTTTTTTTTTTAATTATTTTTTTTGATGATTCATTGAATAGTAGCATATATAACAAGAAATTTTGAATTCATATCACCAACACATTCAGAATAGTTTTATCAACTTAGGGTTGAATCCAGCAATCAGTGCATTTTATTTTACTATAATTACTCAAACCTTCAGATCTTGATGTACCGGTTGTTTCGGGAGAGCTGTAAGAAGGACGGTACTGAACAGTAACTGAGTGCACTTCCCTAAAGTGAGAGGGATGCAGGACTGAGTTTTTCTGGTTTGTTTTATTTAATTTTTTTTTTCTCAGCTTCTGATGACGATGCATGGTTGGTTTTTGCTCTGAACCATGAGTATGTTTATTCTTTTTGAGACTTAATGGTGATGGTTAAAGATGTCACTGCCCCATCTGCTCACTACCGATTCTGCCTGGTGGGATAGTTCTTAGAAATTTCTCCCCATTTGCTGCAGAAAAAATAGTTTTGTCAAAGTGAGCCCATCAGTCCTCACTTTGACAAAACTGAGTATAAGTTTTACTGTTTATACCTTAACTAATTAATTTCATTAATGGGCTTTTGTAAGTGACTTGCCAAGATGTTGTTTCCCATTTAAAATTGTTTAGTTACATTTCACTTTATTAGACAGTGATCTTGTTTTTGTTTTTTTTAATTATTGAACGCTGCTGATCTTCTCAGGTTACAAAACTTAAGTAATGGATTTTTTTGAGAAGAACAGTTGATTTTTGCACCTGGCATTGCTAGTCTCTCAATAAATACAGTGGAGCAGATCTTCAAATATATTTGTGAAATTTCAGGCACAGTTGAGGAGATCTTACCATCCTTCTGACTGCAGAGATCTGCTGACTTGTTCTGTGTAATAATTTTTGCTTTGTACTGTGCTGGCCTCCTCTGAGCCATAGAGGCTGAGTTATATAGGGGTTAATCATGGATAAAGATTTTCTCGTCACTCTCCCATTTTGTAGGGCATCCTCTGTGCCTGTGATTGTGTGTGTGTGTGTACATTCTGTGTTGTTCTTTGAATGCTGTCAGTATCCTCCACTTCTCTTCCCAGCTGAATTGGACCCTTTCTTCTGGAAACAGTTCCGGAAGCACCGCATAGGTTTGAAAATATAGACCATTATGCTTCCGATCTTCTTGGCTTACCCTTCTTCTGTACTGATGTTGCTTTTGTAGGACCAAAATGCCTAGAGGACAGAGGGCAATGTGTCCTGACGGTGTAGTGTCTGAGTCCCCTCATAATGGCAATTAAATTGGCCAAAAACTGCATTAAGAGTGGGACAGCAGGGTCTTGTTGTGGCTGGTTTCCCCTTTCCCCACTCAGCAATTTTATCAGCATCTTTACGTCTGATGACCTATCTGGATACCTTCAGCTTGGCTCTGAATTACCATCCTGGGGCCCTGCACTGCTCATAGTGAACACACTATAGGTAGTGATGAGGACATACTGTGAGCAGTGATGTTAGTGCAGCCATGCTGATGGGTCTTGGAGATCCCAGGACCATCACCATGGTGCTTGTCGATGAAACTACCTCTGGAAGAAGCAGACATACTTTCCCACTCAGTCCCTTCCTCTGAGCCCAAGAGGAGACTTTGCTCAGTCTTCCAAGAGTTACCTCTAACAAATGCTGTCATCTCTTTCTGCAGGTTGTTTTCCCTCCATAATGGGTTTGGATTTTACTACAGGTCCCTTCAACATGCATTCCTTTCCTGATAGCATTTGAGATGTCTTAGAAGATGTACTTAAAAGCTGAACATAGGTTGAATTAATTCCTCTAGGAATAATAATCCTTATCTTACAAGAGTTAGATGTAACCAGAGTTCCTTTACTCGGAATATTGCCATAAGTATTGGGATAAGCTATCATGTTTCAGAAAGCAGCAGACTTTGGCAGGGGTTGATCTTTTATCTTTTTTTGTTTTTGAAATAAAGCTAAGCTATTAGTACTATGTTACATGTTGATGGTGATTAATGAAACACACTGTCTAACAATAATAATAATAATAACAATAATATGCTGAAGATATTTAATTTGCTTTAAAATTAATATTCAATAAGTAGTACTTTGTTTAACCCAAAATATTTGGTATTAAATGCTTTTGCAAATGTAAACTTGGTAATTGTAGGATAAAATTTCACCATTTATAGCAAACAATCTATGCATTGCTATTGTACGAAATATTGCATTATTTTTCTAAATGTGCTTGCCAAATGAGTGAATGTATTTTTGACATTGTTTAGCCTGCACTGGCTTGGAGAGGTATTCCTTTTCCAGTATTAATAGCATGTAACACTGTTCATTTTTCTGGCATGTACTAGAGCAGTCAGAGCAAACTGAATTCCTGGGGAAGAACATTGTCTTAAACATTTGCTTTATCTGTTCATTCCAGTAGATGGCTACAGTTCACTACCAAATTGTGGCTATAATAGATTTTTTACAGTAAGTAAATCAGAAGATGAAGGTTGAATTACTATAAATGAGTTGACCTGTACATTTTTTTTATTTCGTGTGCTTAGTCATGCACTATTCACTGTTTTTCTATGTACACCTTTTTCAAACTGCAGGAAAATGTTATAATATATTTTTTTTCTGTTGATCGAGGTTTTGTGTTATAAGTGGCTCTCATATCTCTTACAGTTTTCTGGTATTTCTAATTGTGCCTGATTGGAAGAATACTTATACTATCCAAACACTGAAGAAAGTCAGTTGCTGAAAAGCTATATGTTACTTTTATAAAAGTGGATACTTTCAGTCTCAACTTCTTTTAATTTTGTTCCTGGCTTTAGGCATTTTAAATGGAAACTGGCCATTTAGCACTTGCTTTTGCCAAGTTGACTTTAGCTTTTATAGAAGCAGATGTTTTCTAGTAAGCCTTTTCAGTCCTAAGCATGAAACACTGACTAATACATACAAAAGTATGTTTACCTTTGCATTTCATCTGGTTGTACATTGCAGTGTTTCATTGCTTTCAATTCCCATCCAGGTCTTTCTTTTTTTAAACCTAATTTGCATATAACTAAGTTGATACAAAGGAATTTCTTTTAAGCCCCTGGAAAAGCAGCTTGCTTCTGAAAAGGTACTCATTAGCAGTTCGCAGGGTGGAATTCTTTCAAAGGTGCATTACTCATTTGTACTGTATGAAGTAGTTCACAGTACAACATTGAAATACTAGGTATGCCTTTTGACTTTCTCAGATTGAGTGATTCTGAATTCGTCATGTAAACTAGTGAATATTTGGCTTTAATTTTCAATGAGAAGGAAGTGTTGAAACTGACTTTTATTTGTAATCATATTTGCTGGTAAATGCTACTACCATATCGCTTTAATTTTATCCTAATCCTTTCATTTTTGCCTTACAACAGCTACAGGCTGAGCACAGCAATTTAAGGTGCAGGTTTTTGTTATTTTACAAATGAAAGGGCCATTTTTTGCATTAACTGCTATGCTGTGCTATTGCAATTTTAGGTCCCTTTGCAATCAACTGCCAATTTATATAGCTGGCTACAACTGCTTAATCTATTATTAATAAGCAGTGCTACTGAGCTCTACAAATGATAAAAATGGTACCAGTTTTATACAGGAATTTCATTTTCATATCTAAACTACATACAATAACTTTATTCTCTACCATGAAGATAAATGTCTTAATTATTTATAAATTCTTTATATTTTATGGTATCGATTTAGGGATTCATTCATTATACTTGAAATATATTGAGAGGCCTTAGCTGTAACTAAAATATTTTTCATTTACCCATTTAGTTACAATGTCGTAGTCTTAAAGGCCAAAATTTTATGTGTTTACAAAATAGTTCTACAGTTTAATACTGGGTTGAATATTCTAGAAAATAAATGGATGCTGTGTTATTCTTTAGTTCTAAAATTGAGTATTTTGGATTATGTGTGTTAAATCTCAGCTTTCTTCTATGTTTAGATTTTTATTGTAGCCACATGATTCATTAAACGAGTTTGTCCTCTGAGAGGAAAATGTATTTGACCCCTTCTTGAGAGCATATACAAGAAGTTCATCAAGAATCACAGATTTTAATAAGGTAAACAGTGTTAGTTCTGTCCCCTCTGGTGTTTGTGGAACTGGGACATGTCCAGCACTCGATCCTCACACTGTGGAAACACGTTGGCTGCCCTAGAGAGCACCTGACTCTGTTTAGGACATCTCAGTCATGAGAAGGATTGTACCTGGAGGGCAATTATGATCAGGACAAGGGATGCCCAATAATAAGTCCCTGGACCACTTTAATGGGCTGTAGGAAGGAAAGAAAGAGGAGAGGGGGAAAAAAAGGAGAAAAATTACTAAGGTATCAATTGTGTTTCTAAGAATGGACTGTGAGATACTAAACAGTATTTGCTAGAATGTGTTTCTGGTCATGCAAACTTGGGTCTAATCACACATCTGAATTTCTTGGAAGCCCCTTCAGAATTTGTTTACCTAATTATTTAGGAAGAATGCAGAGATTTATTAAGTGTATTCCTTGTTTTTTTTTGTGTAATATGCTTCCTAGATCAAGCATTTCCACAAACGATTCGCTAGTCACAGCGAAGTGGACATTATTTTTTTCCCCCTCCTCTCTGGAATTTAATTTAATCTGAATGGTTGTGTGTCTTTTCCTTACCCTTTAGGTGATTTACTCACACACAGGCACGCACGCACACACGCACACGTGTGCACGGACGTGAAAAGTTTAGCTGGAAGGGGAGAACGCCGAGCCCCGGAGCACCAGGACGCGGGAATGCGGTCCGTGCTGCCTTCGGAGCGCCGGGGCGCGGGGCTGGCGCACGCCGGGCTGGATGCCGGGCTGGATGCCGGGCTGGATGCCGGGCTGGATGCCGGGCTGCCGCCTGCTGCTCCCGAGCCTTGCGCGGCCGCGGGGCCGGGGCCGCTGCCCCTCCGCGCTCAGCCGCTAGGGAGTGTCGGAGGGAGAGGCTCCAATTAATTTTTCCACTTTCCCCGTGAAAAAGCTGGTTTAACTTCACCCCCAGCTGCAGCACTTGTGTGTTGTAAATAGACTCAAACATTACAAAGGCGTTTGTCTCTATGATCTTTAGAAGGATTTAAAGATAAGACGTGGAACCCTTTTATAAGCAGACGTGAATTATTTTTGCTCAGATTTTGTGTTTACTCGTAATACTGCTCAGGCATTTAGTTAATCATCAACTTATTTGTATAATTTTTTGTAGTAAGCGACGCATACCTGTCTGCTAAACAGGTAAACGTTTTTAATCTGATAGGGGCTGAAAAAGCAGCAGCTTGTCTTTATCTAATTATTTTCTTAAAGATTGGTCAGAAAATGTCATGGATTTCACCAACATTGTGCTTGCTTGGAAAGAGATGAGATATTTGCATTACAGCATCTCAAGAATCACAGTAAAAGTGCAACTGCCTTTAAAGTGTGTTTTGGTAGTTTGGCGAGTTGATTCGGTATTAAATATGAAAACAACAAACCACTGTTTAAAGGATGACACTAACAAAATTACACCCATTTCCTTTTATTTACTGATCTGAGGAGCTTATATTTAAATGGCAGAAGTAGTAGATATAACAAGCTTGTGAATTCTTTCCTTCCACCTGGGAATTAAAAAAAAAAATCGTAACAAGAATACTAAGGTGGCTGACATCAGGTATACATTATATGTTTGCTTGCCTGGGGTCCTCTCATAAAAAATAAAGCAGAGCTTTATACAGTTATAGTGTGCACTAAATTTGTGTTCAACATCCATAAATAAAATATTCAACTCTTTCTGAAGAAAAACTATTGTTTTGAGACATTTCAGGCTGAAAAACATGCCGTTATTGTGGAGAGTAGAGGGTTTCCACTTTGGCTTTGCTTTTACTTTTTAACGATCATCATAGTTGCTACATACCTTTATTATTGCTTTTGCCTCTCTGGCAGGATGGAGTATACAAAGGAGGTTCTTTCTGTAAATCATATTTTACAAAAATTCAGAGAGCAAACCACCCATTTATGCTGCAGTATGTTTTGGTTCTGAATAAGCAAACTGTATGCCTAATGATTTCATAAGAATTTAATATTGTGTGTTTTACAGATGGAAAAATGTTGATAAATTTAGGTTAATTTCTACTCTATTTATGGAACTACTTATGCATTTTTTAAAAGAAACAGAGTCTTCTTAAATTATATATAACTTGAAAAAGGGTCTGTTGTTTATTTTATTTTAAATATTAGATTGTCCCTGAACAAGGCAGCAAGAGTATTATGTAGAACACTACTTATGGAAACAGCAAACTAGTAAATCTATGCCACACTAAAATAAAATGTTATATTATTCTGATAATATTTGACTTTTGCACAATATTTAAATGAACATTAGTATAAATAGGAATGCTTAACTAAAACACAAGTTCATTGTGTAGGCTAATGCATTACTCTTGTATATTTGTACATGAGTGAACAATTATTCTAAAAAGTTTATACATGTGTTCCAGTGACCAAACTTGTATTAAAACAAACTGTTCCGATAGCGGTGACAGAAGACATGGTTGATGGTTGTGTTTGAGAAGTAAATGGGCAAAATATTTGTGGATCTTTTAATGATTACAGTTCTTGATAGCTTTCATAAGAGTGCACATAATTTGTGACAACTCTAATAAAAAAATGTGGCAGAAAAACTTTCTGAGTTAGCGGCAAAGTAAATGGGGCAGGTTTTGCATTTTGAACAGAAATCTTATGAACTGTGATTGAATTTGTCGTGAAAGTGTGTCAGAATTAATAAAGTATTTACGTGCAAGGTTGCTGGGCTTTGCAGACTGGTTAGGGCTGAGGATTGGTTAACATGAAAAGTCATTTCTGTGCATTTGGTACTCGACAGCAAAGGACAAATGTACTTCTGTGCATTTTGGATCATAATGCCATTTCTCATTTCAAACCATTTTTGTCAGGACACCAGGCAAAACAATGATGCTTTGAGGACGTAATTAAAGATATTGTTCAAAGAACAACTTTCTGCATATTTGAATTATTACTGTCATCAAAATCATACAAATATGGAAATATGATTGCCAGAAGCACATAAATCAATGATCAGCATGGCCTCAAAATCCAATAAATATGTAGAGTTAAATACTTTAAAATGCAAATTGCATCTGATAATTTGCATATGGTAGAATTTAAAGGAAATTTTGTTGCTTAACAACCTCTAAGGTAGCAGTTAGGGCTATGGGTAAACATAGATTTTTTTATTCATCATTGGTCAAGTTGCAAGATTTGATAAATGATAGGAGACTGCTTTCCTTGGTTAAAATGACTGCATTCTTTACTGAATCCTGAAACTGCCTTGAAGTCATCTGAATAATTAAGAGTTAATTATTCTTCATCCATCTAAATCAGAAAAGGACAGATTTAGGGAAGGAATTTATAATTTTTGCCTCATGTCCTGTCATGTCGTAATGTGATAAACTAAACTGACTCCAAATAATATCTAGTGACCTTATAGTAATTACGCCTCACAAAACATTCTGGTTGAAATTTTTTAATTGCTTGCATCGATTCCAGAAAGTACGTCTTAACAGACTCTGAAGTTTAATTGTGTTCACAAAAAAGCAGTAGAAAATTTGTGTTCTGTTACTGTTCTAGTTTAGTCCTATCAGGATAGATACTGTACAAAGTCTTTCACTTTTTCTCTCTCTGTTAGTGCCTCTGTCTGTTTTCTCTGTTTTGCTGTTTTTCTATGCAGGCCATTTTTTTAAAGGATAGTCAATATGTACATTAAGAACATAACCTTTTTTTTTTTTTTTTTTAAAGAAAAACTTCCCAAGTTTAACAAAATCAGGCATTTTTCAGTGGCATCAATTCTGGTTTGCTTGCTTTCTGCAACTTGGAAAAAAATGTACCCCTAAAATACAGGCAAAGAAAACAAGAATGTTCTGACGTCTGTATCGTTGTAGAGAGGACAGTTTCAGAGTTGAAAATTGAAGCTTGTTTTTATTTGCTAATTTCAAAGTAGATTTTTTTTTTTTTCCAAGAAGAAGGGTTTACGAATGTTTACTGATCACAAGAGGAATTGTAATAAAGAAATCAATATGCATGATCCCTTTTCATGTAGTACAACAAGGTTACACTGTTAGGTTAAGTACAGGCTGCATTCCTTTTCAGAAAATCAATTTGCTGTATAGTGTGCAACAGCAAGTCTCTTCTGCAAGAGTCATTTTATGTTGTGTGCACAGTAAATTCTATATTGACGCCTTCAAATAGTATTGACTGATTAAAAAAAAAGAAGAAATGCTAAGCACAGTACCCTTAAAAGAGTATTATAATTTTCAAGTAACTGCTTTCTTGCTAATTACTTAATTTCTTTCTAAGAGACAAACTGATAAAACATGTTCTTACATATCCTTTAAATTATTAATATTGTAAAACTGGTGTTGTGACATTATTTTCAAAATCTTTTAAAATATTATTTTCATAAAAGCAACAGAATGCCATATATGATTTCAAATAATGTGGATTTAACATAAACCTATTTGCTGATTTCAGAGAGTGGGGACTTGGGGGGTTGGTTGAAGTTCTTTTGTTTGCTTTTTTGGAGGTTGTTTTTTGCTTTTTTTAAAATTTATTTTAAGGTCTGGTCATTGTTTGCAAAAAAAAGTAAGTATTTTCGGTTGTTATGGTTGTGTGCATTTAAGGTGTGATGGTGCTTGCAAAGCAGCAGTGAGTTTTTGTAAAGATTGTCTGTTACCTGCCTGATTTTCAAACAAAACAAGCAGTGCATAGAGAAGGAGGGGAAAAGTTAGTAGCTGCACTCAACCTCCTTAGACATAACATGGCTTAAAAGCCAGTTTTTATAAGGGAAATATATGGAAACGTGGTTTATTTTCAGTTCTTGTTTTCTCAGAACATAAAACTATGTCTTTTAAAATGCTTTGACCATTTTTGATGCAACTGTTCAATTGTAAAGACAATCTTTTGCTTTTTGTGTGTTTTTTACTGAACAGTTCTTGATGGACTCTGACTTTTCCTTTTATTTCTGTCAACCCAATTACAGTACATTAGAGCGCACCCTGATCCTACTTGTTTGCCTGTTATGCAGTGTATATGTTTAACTCATAAGCATGTTCATTTAGATATTTCAGTCTGATCATGCTGAATGTCTTGCAGCAACACATATTGATGTCCACAGAACATTAGATACTTTCAACCTTAGTTATTCATTCTAGAAATTGTAAAATGCAAATATATATGATTTTGATTGCTTTTGAGCTGTCGGATCTGAAAAAATGAATTTGTTGTTTCTCTGTCAAATTCATTTGATCATTAATATGCCCTAAATAAATTCCAATTTTAATGGAGAGAATTTAATTCATTAAAATTTGAATTACTTAGAAAAATACCTCTGATTTGAATTAGAAAACTGGCTGAACTGTTCATATATTTAGCCCCAAAGTTAAAATACTGTTTGTTACGATTTCACTTACTAAAAAAAAACCAGCAAATGTTCACCTTTTAAAGGCAGGCTGGCATTTAACATTTACTAGTATTAGAAAGACACTTATCTAATGATGTAGCTATTTCCCATGCATTTTGTTTTTAAGTTTAAGAGATTTTCTTCATTGCTAGGCTAAAAAGGAAGTGATTCCAGAGGCCGGCTGCATTTATTTTTTTTTGGTCACAAAGATGTATATAGCAAAACTACTTGGTATAATTCATTGTGTAGAAACCCTGGGCTGCTGTTTGTTTGCAGCATTCTTGTTAGGGGTCTGAATTGCCCAAACAACAGTGTAAACCAAGCCAGGCATAGCAGCAGACAGAAAAATACATTCAACTAGTGGGATCATGGATTTGTTTGATTCAGGTAATTGAAAGTGTTTCATACTATTATTGCAACTTGAAGGCTTGTTTAAGTGTCTAGCTGTCAGTCAGTTTGGAAGGTGAAAAGTATTCGATTGTCACTCTGTCAGTCAATAGAGATGAGAACTGTCTGCCTAATGGATTTCTTTACGTAGATGTCTGCATGGAGGTAGAAGTAAAATCAATGTGTTGTCATGTGCAAGTACGCTGCATCAAACTGCCAGGTGAGATGCAACTGTATTTCTGTAACGTCTACAGCCTTGTGTTGTTTGTGGAAGACAGACAGATGTTCCCTGTGTTTAAAGGTAACAAGCTCTTTGTGGTCACACAAAGAGTTTATTTTTGAACATTTTGTAAGAGTTTCACCTATTTCTGCTTGCTCCCAGAGGTGTTTTTTCCCCTGTTTGCTTGATCATATCAGGGATCAATACTCAAAAAACCAGGATTTAACTTAGTAGGAAAAAACATAGATTGTTAAGCCATAAGGCTCAGATGATTTTCTTTTAAACCTGGGTTTCTGCATGCTTTCTGTTTGTCAGTGATGACTTATATTGAGCTCAGTATGCTTCCTGCTCAAGTTTTGGTGTTAGTTTACCTACATTTATTAGAGTGTGTATTGACTTCCTATAGCGAAAGAACAGGAGATCATTCCTTGAAAAACAAAAGGTACCCAAGGCTTTCAACACCCTTGATGAAACTGGCATCAGTCAGTGACCTCTGTTCTTTCTCTGGGAGATGCTTACAATATTAAGTTCCACTAAACAGGATCTGATAACAAGTGGCATCTGGAAAGTTATGATGAGATTTCAGAATAATAGTACCAGTTATTATAGTTCTCACTAGTTCCAGGCTTAATCCTCTATAAAATAGGTGCATTATGATGGTAGCCAAACATCTTATTAAAACTGTTTTCCTGTTAACTGATACAACACATGTAAAGACATTCTTAGCCCCACTGAAGGTGGCAGGCTAAAATGAGAGATACCAACTTCAAAACATGAATGATTTAATCACCCATTTCCTATTGTATCATTTGTATACGTGTGCTGTTTTTGTGAATTAAAATATGTAGCTCTTAGCTGCTGCTGTAGGGAAAAAAAGAAAAAGGAGTAAGAGCCAATTCCCAGTGAAGGAACTCGACCGTGGGTAATGAAAATCATAAGTAGCAGAGACTGGTGGTAAAACAGAAGGTAGAACTTCAAAAGAAAGATCAGGATTTTGGTTTTGGCTATAATAATTTCAAGATGAAAGAAAAAGTGTTGGGTGGAAGATGGCCCCTGAGAGGTAGGGGCAGGGCTGTGAATTATCAGCAATATATTTTAAAATTTCTTTTTTAACTTGAATGAGTGCTTCCATTTTTTTTGCAGTAAATGATGTAGGAATTCCGCTGGTGGCAGTCTCCTTTGCTCCTAGATTGCTGTGTCTCCTGTGTAGATCAGGTGGGGGAAAATAGTGTGTGTTCCTTGTAATTTAAGATCATAGTATGTTTATAGAAATAGGCAGGAATAGAGGCAAATTCATAGACTCAAAGCTGAAGGAAATGCTGTGATCATCTAACCTGCTAACCATCCTCACAGTGGTTGTAATTTCACCCAAACAGTATTGGGTTAGGTGCTTTCTAATTTGAATACTTTACTGCCCATGTACTATTTCAAATGCAGCTTCTGACAGTTCTTACAGAGGTTTTGGGTCTGGCTTTGTTTTATAGAGGAAACAGAAGATGCTGTACGATACAAAACAGACATCACTAGGGTGTGAACCGTGGTTGTCTACCACTTTGGAGCTAATTATTCACGTAGAAAAGTGGGCAGCAGAAGGTGGTCTTCTGTGGGCAGTTCTCTAGATTTTACTCTGGCCATAGTTAATGTGTCAGAATACTTAAATGTTTTCTGTCAATCTATTTTTATATGAATAAGGTTTTTTTTTTCTTGGAGTGAAGATGTTTCCAATATGTGCAATTATTTTGTTGGTAAGTGATCTAAAGAAGAAACAATAGCTGTGGAGCATATAGGATCATTGCATTTCTCAGTAGAAGTGGCTGTGCACATGCTGAATGCACAACCAAAACTGTACCTGTATCCTGGGCTTCCAGCAGGAAGAAAAGAGTATCCATTTTGTCTCTTTCTTGTGATGGTGTGTTATTTGTGCTGTACAATGAAGTCTGGGAAAAATATGGGAATGATGATTTTTAGGTGATTTATGATGATTTTTAGAAAGCCTTAGGTTTATTTAAATGGATTTAGGAGAGATCTGGAAAAGTACCAAAAATGTACTCCAAAGCTCCTTGCCTCAGCAGATATGGAGGTGTGATCTCTGATTCAGATACGTTTGAGAATTAAATTGGCAGCAAGAAAATATACAAACAGTTTAATACCAGATACTGAAACATTCTGAGCATCAGTTACAGAGCTAGCATTTACAGGCTCCATCTACTTTTATGACCTTATTGGCTATTTCAAAGAGTCAAATTCTTTCGTCTCGATTCCTCTCAAATATATTTGTATTTCTTGTACAGCTTTCTAGGTTTCTCTCTCAAATATTTTGTGTTCACTAATTATAAAAATATTGCATGTGACAGAAAATTATGGTTCTACACATGATTTTTGTTATAACCTGTAACCCTGTAATCTCTTAAGCCAGAGAACATAAAATATAACTTTTTAATTTGGTGGATTTTTTGAAACTTCTTTTGAGCTTCTCTTTCCTCTGCTTCCCCCCTTTCTCCCCCCTTCCCCCCCCCCCCCCCCCCGCCATTAGCACAGTAGTCTACTTAGTTCAGTTTTAAATCTCTTGATTTTTTTTCCCTGCCATCTCCCCAGACTAGACACTCAATGTAGCATTCAAAAAATATTACCATGAATCATTATATAATAAATGGCCAATAGCAGTATTTTTTTCTGAAAGTCATTTAAAGTTGCATGAGAGATTTGAATTTATACAAGCATGATTGCCCAGGAAATCTGGCAGTAGTCAGTAGGAGCAATAGTGTGATGTCAAATATGTGATCAAACGTATGAATATCTGTGGAGCTCCCAGCAGCAAGAGAAGGATCCATTTTGTATGTTTCCTGTGTGGAGAGGTGCTTTTGTGTTCTCTAGTAGTGCTTCATTTCTGATATTAAAAGATAATGTATCTGTTCTTAGCATTGCTCAGACAGTTTAATTACCACCTAAGTTCAGATATTATTCCTTGTCAGATCTTTAAAAGCACAGTCTTCCAGACGCTGAGATATCTGCCTGTTACGGGTTGCTGATAGCCTAGTCTAAGAAGTGTTTGTGCTTTATAGGAACAGAAACTGTACTCATTACAGGCAGCTGAAGATATGTAGCCAGAAATTAGGAAAGGGAGATGCATGTAGAATGTGGGCAGAAGGAATATAAGCCTTTCGGTGACTCACCACCACTCTCATTGGAGGGACTGGTGGCTTGCCTCCAGGTCCATTCAGGGTTTTGGATTTTAATTGTGTATCTGGTATTTGGTGATCCTTTTGTTTCTCGATCAAATTGCTGTAATCTCTTTGTCCTATTGCCTTCTCCTTCCCACCAAAGTGCCCAATATAGAGTTTCCAGCAGAAGCAGCAAAGAGAAAATTATTTGTGGCTGTTACCTTTAATCCTATGTCTAAAGTATTTCAGTTTGGCACTAAAGGCATAATGCAAATCCACGGGAGAAATATGGATCCTTTCCAAAGGTAGGACAGAGCAAGAGCTTCTTTTAGTCATGGGCGGAGCATGGATCAGAGAAGCCAGGTGTTGCCATTGACTGTGGGACCCGCAGACAAATAGGCTTCAGACTGAGACAGCTGTTGTGTGCTGGAAAGCAGGCAAGCTGGATACCATGGCCTTCACCCTTCTTCTCTCCCCACAGTGACTGATTACAGATGTGTAACCACGCTGTTGTTCCCCTCCCTCGCGAACTTGAGACCATGGGCTGCTCTCCCTTGCCTTCCCTTTCTCCTTGTCAATCAAACACAGAATTTGCAAGCAGTATTGATTAGAAACATGGACATTTTTCTTCAGTCAATCTCTAGCTACCGAGCTTGATACCTCATCTTTAGCATGTTAAAAAAGGCCCCCCTCTGCTACTCCAGTTGACTTGTTGTAGTGCTGTAAGTCTGGATTTGTTTCTATGTAGAGAAATATTTTGTAGGAGATGGTTGGAAAAATCTTGTGGCTAGCAATTGGCTTTTTCACTTTCTTCTTGTTTCCTCCTTTGGAATAATTCCAAAGAAAATGCATTGGTCATGCAACTCTCTTTGCATCACTCTTGGTGAGATTGATTTGGCATTAAAATCTATTTTGTGTAGCTCACTGATGTTTCTTGTCTCAGTATGAACATAGAGTTCTTGGAGGCATAACATTTTTAAATATTTCCACTTCTTAAGGCCATATCATATTCTAAAAGAGAAATTCAGTATTGAGATTCAGTTCAGTTCCTATTAAGGACAAAAATACCTTGTTATTCTCTTATTGAGGTAAATCAAAAGTCAAAGACAGTCAAAGATGGTTAAGATCTTGTAACATGGTTAAGAAATTGTAACAAACTCTGCTGAACATTAACAGCAATGCATTTTGTCAGACGGATATTCACTTTGAAAGATGCTTCTTGCAGGAACAGCTTGTTGGTAATTTTTTTTTCTTGAAGTATTGGCAAATAAGCTCTGGCAATTTTAAGAGGCTTGCAACCCTGATCAGTAAATTAGTGGAAGCAAACTTATCCCAGCTCCTGGACTGCAGTTGTTTACAATCCATCATATTATCTTAAACCACCACTGGCTTCACTTTACATGGGTATGTAGAACATATCCACGTAAAATCAGTCCTTCTGTCAAGTTTGGTATACAGAAGGTAGGCTGTTTTATGAGGATGCAGCAAATACTTGGGACTGATATCCTCTTACTCTCCTAAAAAATGCCACTATGTGTTCCTTCTTCTGCAGTAGCATGGAGATGGCCATTCTAGATTATCATGCTTTTTAGATTTCTCTGTTTCACTGTTAATTTAGCAGATGGATTTGCTGCATTCTTAGCATGTTCATGGATGACAGCAACTTTGTGGGGGCAGTCAGTGCACTGGAGGGCTGGGCTGCCTTTTTGTGGGACCTACTCAGAATGGACAAGTGATAGAAACCTCCTGAAGCAAGGCAAATGCAGAATTCCTTATTTAGGATGAAACAAACTCATACAGCAGGGCCATATGGGCTCTGACTTGCTAGCAATCGGCTTTGCAGAAAAGGCCTTTTGCTTCTGGTTGAGGTCAGGTTAAAGATTGCAGTGTGCCCTTGCAACAAAGAAGGCTGTTTGCATGCTGGGCTGTGTTGGCAAGAGCATAGCCATCAGGTTGTGGAAAGTGATTCTTACCCTCTGGCTGTCATTTGAGATCACATCTAGAATACTCTGTCCAGCACTGGAGTCCACAGTGCAAGACTTTTACAGTGTCATAGTGAACCTGGCAGAGGACCACCTAGCCACTTCCAGCAAGCCTCAGGCTTCCTGATTGATGTGGAAGGAGAAGCTGAGGGAGCTGGACTCATTCAGCTTGAAGAAGAGAGGACTGTCTGCAACCTCCGGATGTGGAGTATGAAGTTGGAGCCGAGCTCTTCTTGAAGGTGCCTAAGTGTGACGTGGAAAACAGGACTGCACTGTGCCCAGTGCACTGAGCTGCAGAGATATTTCCTACTTACCTCTCTATCCAATTCCCTTTTCCATTTGTTCTAGCCATGTCTGCTAGTACCAGGAGTGGCAAGGCTGGAATTGTGTTCATCATCTGTCCTCTAGAAAAGGAGAGGACCAATCCATTCCTGATTCTATTCTCTTTGGTTCTCCTAATGTAATTTTACCCACTTTATAGTATTTTTCTGAAAAGGTAATATGTTATCTAGGCTTCTTGATAATACTTGGTAGAAAAAAAGATTCTCCTTTCATATGTTTCTCCTTTCCCAACCTAATTGGGAAAAGTCCAATTATTTTAACATTTTCCGAATCATAAATGAACCAACTGCTGCATCTGTTCATGTGGATGAAGAGCAGGTATCAGCTCATTGCAGGAGAAAGATATTCTGGGCAGAATGTGAAGCAGATAAAGAGACCTGTGGACAATTGTTCAAATAGAGAAAATAATAAGAATTGGTGAGAACTGTTCTAGTAAACAAGAGTGCTGGCTATCTTCTATGCTTCTGCACTCATCAGTGTAGAGGTCTGTAGCTCCATCTCCAGTAATATCCAAGGTGTCTTAGATATACAGAGAAGGGGCAGCGCCCTTTTCTGGACAACTGAAAGAGCTGGGAAATAACTTCTGCATTAATAGGTAACAGCAGGAATAGTCCTGCTTTAGTTGTAAAATCCGACACTATGTATGAGTTTATATTTATTCTTTTTTGAAATGTAAATTTATGTTTTTGACCATGTTATTTAGTACTTGGTTAATGGCTTGCTACAGGACTGTGGCTTTGTAATATTTTTTGAATGCAATTTTTTCATTATTAATAACAATAGAAATATTTCTGAGTGGAAGGTTTTTGAGTTAATAAGACTTTCCACTGAGGTCCGTTGAAAGTGTCTCACTTTCAGAAAAGTTAGTAATGAATTTAATTTTTAGGGCAAACCTTTGTTCTTCATTTCTTTTGCATATCTTTTGTGTTTCTCTTAGGAGGTCTCTTCAATAAGTTGTGACAGTTATTTGTAGCGTACTGTCCCTACTGTAAAGGTGGGTATGTCTAAATTGAGGCTGTCAAAAGGGATTGTGAATTGCATTTCACAGTGCTGTAAGAACATGTAGACAAGTCTCTCTGAAGACCTCAGTACTGGTATTACATGGAACTGCTGAGCTGCTTTCTGAGGCTCCCTACACCTACATCATTTATTAAAACATTACTACTTATTTATGTTCTGATGCTAAAGTAAATGCCCATTTTGTTTTGTAGACTTTACAGCCTTTTTCTTCAGTACTGAGCTCTTTCATCTCACTGCTTCATTCTCCAATGACTGGGGTGTCTCTGGCTGTCTAAAGCATGGCTGAAGATAGTGAAGGCTGGGTTTGCTTTGTGTTAACTGTATCTGCCTGACTGCAGGGCAGTCTTCTGTGGCTCTGCATACTTATTCAGCTCCCCTTCTTATTTCCTTGGGGTTTTCCTACATGTGATGAGATGGAGCTGAATATATGTGTTGCTGACATGTATAGAATGCGATAAATATACCATGTTGCTCAACACACTGTCGATATTTTGATTTTTTTTTTGAGAATTTCAGGAAATCTGTATAGTGCCTATTTCAAGAACTCTCAGTTCAGATGTCAAGATGTTTCATGTACAGTTTCTTTAGCATATTACCAAATTAGTAAATTTTACCTTCATTTTGTAGATATGGAAACTGTACAAGAAGAAGTGATTTGCTTAGTCTCTGGGAAGCTGAGAATGAAACCTGAATTTCTTCTTCTTGTTCCTTATTCACTGAATGGTACTATTTTCCTTAAATAGTAATTTTTTTTTCCCCTAAAGTTTTATAAATAATTTGGATAGCCTACTAAATATGCATGCTCTAAAGTACTCAAACAGTTCCTTTTCATCTGGCACAGCATGGAACTAGCAGTTTTATCCTTAATCTACCCACAAAATATGTGACTACGGTGTTCAGTTTATACAGGGGCCTATTCTTAAAGTGCATTATAGTTTATAGAAAAATATTGGCATTATTTCATGAAATTAGTCATTTGTAGAGAAAAAAAAAGAGGCAACTAAGAATGTTCTGAATGTTACTTACACTGTACTAGTTCATTCAAAGACTTTTGATTTTCTTACTTATCAAGAAATCCAAAACCAAGTACCTTCAGCTACACAAAAATACACACAAGCTTTTTCTATTTAAATAGTGCCTTCATTGGCCTATCTGAGTTGGTTGGCTGGTTTTGTTTTTGGTTTTTGTCTTGTTTTGTTTTCTCAAAATATTGTGATAAGATGCCATGGTTTGTGACTTCCTGTATCTGACCTGCTGGATTAGTCCAAGCTCTCAGTGTAGAAGAGGGTGAATTGGGTAATAAAATCCTTGATTTGAACACTGCAGTGCAAGTCATCAGATCTGCCTTTTTGCTTTTTTGGGGGTAAAAAAAAAAGGTCTTCAAGGACTCGAAGGAGGTGCAGTGTTTCTCTTTGCCGCCAAATTGCAGGCTGTATCTTTTGATGCGTTGCTTCTGTGACAGGATTACAAAAGAAAACATAAAGAAACTGATCCAATCTGTTCTGAGGCCTTGGAAAGCTCTTGGATATTTATTATCCACCACACTCTGAAGAAGAAAACCCGAACACCAAAGGGCTGTTTCTTGGTTTGATCTTAATTTAAATATCTCTGCATTTTGCATTCACCTTTGTACATATGATCCATAGCTATTTACTTAATATTTAATAATTGCATGCAGAGGCTGAAATGTTACTTACAGTATGTAGTTCAAATATTTACACACAAAGTCAGTCTTTTGACCCGTGTTTTATAGGAACTATCAATATAGTGGTTTTTTCATTTATTAGACCCTTATCTCATATTTTACAGATAAGCTTATTAACACACAGAGATTAGTGTTTATGGATTTGGAATTATGCATTTTTAATTGCACATCTTCTTTTCAAACCTTTTGACCTGGTGTTTTTAAGACTGGACTGATGCTTTATGTTTTCTGGAGCACAGTAAGATTCTCTCTTTGGTTTTTCCCACCCCACTCCTACTGTAGAGTTTTGCCATCTGCAACCACTGGTACCTGCTTGTCCTGTGAAGTGGGGCCCCTCACAGCCTGGCTCTTGGTAAGGCATGTGGAAAACACAAAGAAGGCCACATGATTTAGAGAGTTGTCCTCTTGGACACAGAGAAGCAAGGATGGTTTACACTGTGGAAAGAAGAACAGATATGATAGGGCTGCTTGCAGAGGAGGAAAGAGCGAAGAAATGGTGCCAGAAAAAACTTTTCAACTTAGTCAGTCTTCTCAGTTCTGAGGTCAATTGTATTTTACCCTTGCATGTTTTACTATTAATGGGTTTGGTTTCTTTCTTTTTAATTTTTTAAAAAAGGCTTATAACACAATAGCCAAAGAAGCTCTTAATTTTTTTTTCTTATGTCTTCCATTTTATTGAATAATGTAGTGCTGACAACTAAACTTGTAATTGCAGTCCACTTTGTATAGCTTTGGCTTTCCATTCCCCTCAGTCTCCAAATTCTTATGACTTCACCCACCATGATTAGCCACTTTGAGCTAAAGACTACAGATCAACTTGCTTATTTTGTTTAAAACTGCAACGGAATTGCCATGACAGACTGGATTTCTTAACCCATCCTATGTCAGTACTCAGTGATCAACAGTGGAGGTTTCAGAGGAAGATGCAAGAAGCTTGATTTTAAACTGAAAGAGGGCAGGTTTAGATTAGATGTCAGGAAGAAATCCTTTACTCAAGGAGAGGAGGCACTGGAACCCAGAGAAGTTGTGGATGCTCCATTCCTGCAACTATTCCAAGGCCAGGTTGGATGGGGCTCCGAGCAACCCGGTCTAGTGGAAGGTGTCCCTGCCCATTGAAGGGGGTGGAATAAGCTAAGCTTTAAGATTCCTTCCTACTCTAAGCTGTTCTGTGATTCTGTGATGATTCTAAACTACATGTTCTTTGGTAAGAATTTGGGTTAAACTCTGCAGCATGATATTTATTAGATCTTGGAAAATTATTAGAACTCTGGATATTTTTGTTACACCATATAAATGTCTAATCCTTTTTCCAGCCTTGCTAAGTCCTCAGCCTTAATGATATTTTGTAGCAGTTAGTTCCACTGTCTAATTATGAATTGTATGATAGAGTATTGCCTATTTATAATGTTTAAATTTCTCTGGAAGTCCCTCGTGTTAAGAGTTGGAGAGAACAGAAGCTTTCCTTACTTTTCTGCCTTAAGGGCCTTGTGACTAATTTGTTCGTTTCAGGGATTTGCCTCACAGAAGAGAAACTCAACTGCACAATATTCAACTCAGAGTTTCTGAGAGGTTTTTGCAGGCTAATTACAAAGCCATTGTAATGAGCCTTGAGATTCCAATGTCATTGATCTTTTACATTTGGGAGAATTTGCTTCTAAGATTTTGGGCAGTAGCAGACTTAATTTTATTTCCAGAATAATGTTCAGTGCTACAAATTGCTCCACTCAAGTGAAGCGCTGTGCTTGCATAGATCCCTGTGAAAAAAAAAAACAAAGCATTAACAAATCAATGGATGACTTCTGAACATGGATGTCAGAGTGAAGTGGACATGCAGTGTCACAACCCAAGTCAATGCAGTGTGTTTGACTCTGGGCATATGCATCTCGCTGGAAGCATGGTCATAGAAATGCTAATTAATTTGTCTCAAAATACTTACTTTTTTTCTTTGTTTGTTTTTTTCTAAAATAAGATCCCAAGTTAGACAGGCCTAATTTGACTGCGAAGAATAAATGTGTTATCACAGTTCTCCTAAACTTTTTATATGATTTGGTGGTTGTCTCTTGGGAGTATTTCTTCTGCATTATTTGGATTGATTTCAGGATATTTTGTTCCTATTGACTTTTCTGCTGCTGTTAGCCCCAAGTGCTAGTCACTTAAAGAGACTGCATTTTGAACAAAGAACATCTAGATTACAGTTCTATTTATAGACTGACAACTCAGAACCCTCTCCCTTGAAGATACAGATACATAGTTCCACACAGTAGATCCCTCCATGGGCTCCATGTGACATTCAGACAATTGGAAGAACACTTGTCCCAAGATGCTAGAGAACAGCAAGTGTATCATTGCAAATCTCATCATCTCATACATAAGTCAACAAAACGCCAACAAAATTGAGATGGATAATTTATTTATGTCTGCTTCTGAGTGGAAGATAAAACTTTGTAAAACCACTTCTTAAACTAGGTCACTAGAAGGCAAAGATAATTGTAAAGTCAAAGCACATTTAAATTTTCTTCTCTCACATTTCTGCCCAGTGTATGGATGGCTGTAGAAGTTCCTTTAAAGAATGTACTTCTTGCTTACTAATTGCAAATATCCTTTCATCCTCTCTGGAGATACAAACAGTGACCTGTTGGGCCTTAGACACCTTTTGTGTCTTGACATCTTATTTGACAAGGTTGGATTTGATGTCTACTGTGTTGCTGTGTCCAAAATTTTATGAGGGAAGATAGTGAATTTATAAAATTCTGAGCTAATAGTGTGCCTGTGTGATGGAGCAAATAAAATTAGAGGCAGTCATATTTTTTTCCTGTGAAAAAGATATCTTGAAAGTGATAGTCTATAATTACCCTTATTTGTTTCTTTTCTAAATATTGCTTAATGTCAATAAAACAATGCAATTGGCAAGATGGATTTCCATGACTGTGTGGTCTCCAGCAGACTGGCAGTGGTATTTAGTTCATGATCTGAACTTACCTGGACAGAAGGTTTGTAATGATCACCTTTTAGTTTTGAGAAGGTGTGAAAGGGAGCCTTTGAGGCACTTCAGAGCCTGGGGACCAAACCTAACTTTGCCATGTGGCTCACAACCTACTCCAGTTACCCTCATCTTTGCACCCCTCAGCCATCTTCTGATCCATTCCTGTCCCAGGGGTCACATGGTGAATGGAAGGCCTTGCATGCAGGAGAAGTACTTGGCATATTTAAAAACATCATGTATTTATCTCCTAATGTTAATAATTTGTCTTGATTTGCTCATAATTAGTTAAGAATAATTTTAGTTTTATATGTAGGCTAAAAGCCTCTTGTTTTGTTGCTTGCATTTTCAATTCACATTGACTGGGTCTTGCTAGATGAGATAACCCAGGGATGTTTGAACATATTCTTGCCTGTTAGATGCTGGAGAAAATAGTACACAGTTCAAAATCTACTTCAGGTTTTAATTGCATCAGCTGCCTGGAAAGAAGCAAACATTAATAAACGTAAATACTTTCTGGTAGTAGAAAAAAAAAAAGTAAAATCCCTTTTCTTAGATTTTATTCCACGTTGAGTATTACACACACACAAAAAAAAGCCCAACCAAAACCCAACATAGTCTATAGGCACTATTTGTGAGTGCAGTCTCAAAAATACTTTAACCTTTAGCCAAATGTCCTGCTGTTTTAACCTTCCAAGACAGACAAGGATGTGCAGCTCCTATGATGTAGTGTCCTATCTGGTCTTCTGAAACAGGTGAGAAACAGGAAGAAAAAAATACCCCATACATGGCCTGTGAAATATAGAATGAGCTTTGTTGTCTGCTGTTTTGGAGGATGACATAAAAAAATGTACATTCAAATAAAATACATTATGGAATTATATAATATTCCATAATATAAGTATAATCCTGCCTAGCTTTCAGTGACATATTTTCTTGAGGGTGTAGGAGGGCTGTAGATGTCAGTTTTCTGATGTTAGTGTTCCTGGCTTTTTCTGCTTTATCTTTCCCTGTATCTGCTGTATCTTATTATTACAAGTTAACCAGTTGTTTGGTGTTTGGATGTTTTGTTTTTTTTTTTTTCCTCTGGCTGACACTTTTTTTAATAGTCTTTGAAGATTTGCTTCACTGCCAGACGACTGACCACAAGAGAAACGTGGGTTTATTGAATATGTCAGTGCTCAATCTACTAATTTTCTTTGTGAAAACCTAATAGTAACCAGGTGCTTTGATATATGGCAGAAGAAGTTTTTAACTTTATATTAGTCACTTTATAGCACACTATATACACACTGTTAACCAATTTGTAGTACTAGGCAAAAAGAAGATTTATTTTCTTTTGCGAAAGACTTAAGGCTAATAATACTATTGACACTTCTAATGTTAAGAAAATGGCATAGGCCTTTTTAAATATAGTCACTGCTAGTATTTTTTGTATCAGTTTCTGCTTATGTTCCAACGAGTGTGTTTTGCACAGTTTGTAAAGTTTCATGTTTTTTGAGGGTAATGATGTAAATAGGTAACTTTCAAACAAACCAGGGAAGGCAGGAACACTGGAAATCAGAGCCTGGCTGGCAAGCTTCCTTTCCCAGTCTTGCACTGGATTTTAAGAACTCTTGTGTTCAAATTTTTCTGCCTGCACATTAGATGGTACTTCTCTGCTTAAAGAGATGTACCTCTCAGCTTAAAGGGCCAAGATGTACTTCTCTTTGATAAATACATTTACATGACACTCTCTACAGGGTATTTAAACTTTTCCTTTTGCTATGGGATATGGGTGTTATATTAAATTTGGTTATAATTTAGAGGAGTGATGCAAACCTTTGTCCTTAATCTATAAAGGCTTATTACAGCACTTACTAGTATTTACAAGGTGGTCTAGCAAAGTCCAGTTTCAACTACACAATAGAGTAGTACAATTCTATTCAAATGTATCAGTTATTTTAGGAGTGTTTTCACTTGCAATAGGCCTTTTACAAAGCATATTGAACTTTATGGAAATGAACTGCGCTGCACTGTCTTGGAGTTAATTGAGCTTTAGATTTTGTGTTTGGGTGAAAGGTTTTAGGAGATTTACTGAAATGGAATTCCTAATTTAGTGAATGGTGCTATAGCAAAGAATAAGAAAAAAGTGGCAGTTGTTGGATGGAGAGTAAGAAAGTGGACCTGGGAACAAGGAACTTGAAATAATATTTAGTTTTAATTTAATGCTGCATGGTCCCAGTTTGCTTTTCTTCTGGATTGAGAATATAGAAAAACTTGTGTTCATGTACTCTATTCCTCCAAATTATACTTTAAGACTAGATCTAACAGTAGTGATTATGCCATACATTTTCTTTTTCTTCTTTCAAATCTTACCCATTTTGTATTTGAAAACCAAAACTGTCAGTGGTCTGTTTACTTTATCTCACTCATGTGCAATGGAAATAGCTGGCATTTGTAGAACACACAAACTATTTTTGCCTGAATGCTCCATTTATGATTTACAGCCAACATGTATCCCTGATTTTCTTTTGAGAATGATCTTTATTGTCTTTGTGTACTAACTCATTGCAGAAGCACTTGTCTATTTTGAGCTAAACCAGACCTCTTGTAAAAAGAATCAAATTATTTCATCATGTTGAAAATGAAAAGCTATAATTACTTGTAATTTGGCTTCAGAATTTTTGAAAATTGGAAAATTCTTTTCCAGAGGTTTAAGATCACTCCAAATCATAACCTGTAGAAAATAGGAAATAATTTTCTGTTCAATTTAAAAGTGATTTAATTTACACTTTTGACAGCTATTTTCCTTTGATATTTTGGTAGGGTTAATCATTCAGCTGTGGTGGTTATTACTGTTTTTTTTTTTTCTGATATCCTATCTGGATCACAAGTTTATTTTGATTTCTTTAAGCCCAAAACAGAATCTGCTGTAGTTTTAATAAGGATGTAGAGTAATTTTGGAATTCTTGAGTTTACTAAACATGTGCCTGCATTTTATTTGTTTGTTTGTTTCCTGGCCTTTGTAGTTACTTCATTCTGTTTTAACAAAAGCACAATGTTTTTCAGTGCTTTAATCTGCCTAAGTTTAAGGGCAAGTTGGAAAAACCTGCTGTACCTTGTAGTTCTGAGTATTTTTTCCTATAGACTTGTGAGTCTGTAGAACCCAGTTGTTTAAAAAAAACCACTTCAAATCTTCATTCTACTTTACTACTAATGATCATCATCATTATTATCATAAATATTGCAAAGAACATGCTGCCTTTTTACCTTTTTTATAAATCTTTTTCAAGAGACTTGAGTAGGTAGGGTAACTAGTGTAAGATCACATTGTGTTCAATTCAGTAAGCAGCCAAGACAAGTCTTCCAAAACTCTAATGCTCTGGCAAAGGAAGTAACCTCTGGAGTTAGCAGAGGGTTCAGGGATTTATGGCCAAGCAGAAACTGAATAAAACTAAAGTGGCAGGCAGGATCCTGCAGCGTGGGACTGGCAGCCAGAGGCAGACCAGCTAATTGTCACCTTCAGGCTTCTGGATTCTGAGTATGGTAGAGTCTTTTTCAGTCTTAACTGTGACATGGGGAAAAGAGTGGGTGGACAATTAGTTTGCACACAGGGGGATATAAGGACAATTACATACAATGAAAAGCTGTGGCAGAGAGTCAACCTTAGTGCAAGCCTTGTCTTTTCCTTGTTGGTTTGGGGCAATCGCTAGGTCTAGGCACATATTGCTTGAGTTAAGCTTTGTGTAGGCATATTTCAAGTCATTGTGGGTCTTTTTAATATTTATCAGTTGTGGTATGGGCCAGTCCAAACAGGATGTATGGGAAAAGTCAGTTACCTGCTTCTAGCACTCATGTCTATTGTGAAGGTAGGAGATCTGTAGGATCTCATCTCATCTCATCTCATCTCATCTCATCTCATCTCATCTCATCTCATCTCATCTCATCTCATCTCATCTCATCTCATCTCATCTCATCTCATCTCATCTCATCTGTAGATGAGTATAAACACAGAAAGGAACATCTTGCAGTGGATACACTAATAATATAACACTTACATACCCATTTTCATCAGGGTTCATTCTAAGAGTATTTCTTTATCCCAGTGAAAAATTGAGGTGTGGAAAGAGATTTGGCCATGGACATCTTGTAAGCCAGTGGTAGAGCCAAGAGCAGAAGCAAATTCTTTGTATCCCCACCTGGTAGTCAGCATTATAAGACTTGAGGCCAGGCAGTATTCTGTTTCAGGAGTAGTGCAGAGATATAATTTCTAGTAGTTACTGAGACCTAACCTTATTACAGCCTCTGTCTTTCTATTGGTATCCATCTAACTTCAGTGTCATGACTTTTTTTATAATCCAATTCCTCAACTGGTTAAAAATACCACTTAAAAATACCACATATTCTTGTAAGGGAAGCAGGTGGACTCTGCTAGGGCTAAGACAACGTTGGATATCATATATTGGCATTATGCAGCCACCTGCATCATTCACTGAATGTCCGGCACTATGCAGCCAGTTCATCCTTCACTGACAGTTTGGGCTGTGTGATTGGACCTTTTCTGGATCAAACAATTCTCCCAAAACAGAATACTCTGAGATTTAAATTGAATCAGAAGCCAAGTATAAATCTGCATTTTTGTTATTTTTAAATTGGAATAGCTCAATGAAAAATTGGATCTCTTGATGGAGGGATACATTCTTTTTTTCTTTTTGTTTTTTTGAGATGGTTTGATTATGCATAGAGCTCTTACTTATTTTTCTTTTTGAAAGAACAGGATACCATATTTTCCGAAGATTAACAATATTCTTAAAATTATTTTTGAGCTGTAAGGGCTGTAAGAGCTTTTTCTAGATCTTTTTTGTTGGCTTCCTGCCAGTGACTGCTGTGGAAAGTACATCTTCATGCGAAGAAGTGTGTGTTCTCTTTGAAGGTTAACAAGGGCCTGCAGAGCACAGCCTAAGCATCTGGCTCATGAGATTAAAAACCTTAGAAGGAAAGCACTGTAGATCTCAGAGGATGGGTAACCACCTTAAAAAGAAGGATAGGTGTGAACAGACAGCCTAAAAAATGGGGGAAAATATTGATCAGCAGGAAATTTGTCTCTTTTCAGTGAACAAGAAGTGTAAGGCTCTACTGACAACTGATAAAAATCAGGCTCTCAGATTTGGCAAAGGGCATTAAAAAAAGTAATGAGAAGTCCAGTAGGTGATTACTCTGAAGGTTATACTAGGATAGATCTTATTAAACATTTTCATTATTGACCTGGCTACACACACACACAAAATGAAATTGTAGTTTTGAAAACCTGCTGAGGGCATAGAACTGGGAGATGTTGGTATGTTGGATGGTTGGAATGCCACAAGAATTGCATTATATTGATGTCTAGGGTCTTAGAAATTGGAAAGCATGTAATCAGAATGCAAGCTTGGTCACTTAGAGACTAGCAAGGTTTTCACATAACATTTGGGAGCTTGGTGGGAGGACTTCAGCAGGTTGTTGCTTCTCCAGCAATGTCTCCATGGCAGACCTTAATTTAATGAGTTTTCTCTTTCCTGATTTATTTCATGATGAAGGCAGTCCCCTTGATCCCTGATTCCTGACAGTTTATAAAAAATTAAACTGTCAGAGAGCAAATTTACAAAATCTTTGTAATGGTTTATTTCTATGCTTTTGATGAATATCCATTACAGGATTTTATCCTTATAATTAGTAAAGGAAGTTATTTAGGGTTTTTTGGTGTATTTTTTTTTAATACATATATATATACCAGAGAACATCAAACAAATGTCCCATCATTTAGTTAAATAGACATATGACACTATGTGACACAAATGATCTTTTGGACCATGTGGTGTTTGCTGTTCACATAAAAAGCATATCCTGAAATAATTTTCTTGACAGTGCTTCAGGGTTTGTTTGGAGGAGGTTTCTATCTTCATACATACATATAAAAACATAGGAAATAATCCAATATTGTTTCTGAAGTTGGAAGTTAATATCAGCCTCATAAATATATTATCTGATACTCTGGATTTCCTGTGTGTAAAGCTGTTGGGGTGTGAGTTTCCTGACAGTAGAAAGGAGCCTGATACAGCATTAAGGAGTGAATTTGTGCCCAGATTCTGGCAATAATGTGGATGCTGTGCTGGAGTGCAGTTTCACAAACAGGCTGTGACTGTCTGCATGATTAATATTTTTTCCTCTGTTGCTAAAGAGGTACCGGAAGGAGTGTTCTGCACCATTGGGACAGCTCTGTGTCCATGGAGAAGTTAGTATGAAATAGAGAAATTCTGAGTTGTACGTTTTAGAAAGATTCCTATATTATTATTATTATCATAAAATCCTATTTCTGGCATGTTTTGCTTCCTCTACCCACACGTGTATGCATATCCCTTTTCTTACCAGTTCTTCTCTAGCTCATTCACCAACCTGTAGCTGAATGTATTGGTCCACACCCTGTTGATGAAATCCTGTAATTGCAAATTCCAACTGGGCTGATTCTGGCCTTTTCACCTTTGTGCCAGACTCGTGCACCGGCTCGTGGGAGAGCATCTCTTACCCCATTCATGTGCTGCCTAGCTGGTTTCCCACACCACTAAAGCGAGTTCTCCCCTCCCAGCTCAGGTCCCCACATCTCATGTGCCACCAGTGTTCTTCTCATGGACCCCTGGATCTTCCACCCTCTCCTTAGTCTGTTGACTAATTTCTCCAGCATACACTACACAGGAAATGCACCTCTCCCAGCACTTCTTCTTTCTCCCTCTGGGTTCCTAGGATGAGAAGTTGCAATCCTTCCCATTGTGTGGGTGCAGCCTTGGCTCAGTATTGCAAAGGGAAGGGAAAGGAATGGCTGGAGGAGCAGGGAATCACTGCTTGATCAGAACCAGCCTCCCTTGGGCTCAGCAAGGGGGAGTTTCTTATCTACACTGTGATTCAGACTCCTATGGTGACAAGAGGGACTTTTCTGGGAGTTGAAGGACAGCATGCAGACATGCAGAACTAGTAGTTATCAAATCTAACCAGAAAGCTTTTTTTTTGGTTTGTTTTGAAAAGGTAACAAAAAGCCTGAACAAAACGTTCCTAAAATATAGAAGGAGACCCACTGCATTTCCTGAAGGGCTGAAATTAACAGAATTGCATCTCAGACTTCTCCTCTATACCTGTGGGTCTTACTGTGAAAAGAAGATTGTGTTGCATACACTAAGGATTTGCCATGCAATTTGGAGTAACTTCTGATATCCTTTTATAGTTTGGTAGAGAAAATAGTGATTTTATGTATCTATAATTCTGTGCTTTATATATGAATTATTGTGCTGTTACTTAAAATCATTTGCAGTAAGATAATTCAGACTTCTCTTTGAGTCAAGCCTAAGAAAATATCTGTAAATTAGTGCTAATGGTCAGTGTGGCTGAGAGAGAAACTCTTCCATGTTTGGAATTGATTGTAAGATTGAACTTACTCCAATTTATTGCAAAGTCAATATTCAGTTTAAAAATTAAAAAGGTTAATAATTATTAGGTTTTCAGAGGAAAAGTACTAGTGTTATGACCTGCCTAACATCATACAGCTACAAAAATGCTATAAAATGATTTTTTAAGCTTGTATTTATAGTGAATAGTTGGCTCATTCCTTCATCTCACTACTTATGCATCCATGAACTGTTAATTAATACTTTTGCAGTAATTACAGAATATTTTAAATATACATCATTCTTCTGAATTTTAAAAGATCAGGAATTTTTTATTAATTTAAAAGGATAATAGGACTGACCCACACTTTCTTCAACTCTTTAATAAAGAGGTGCTTTTCCAGATAATTTCCATTTTTACATTTTGATTGCAAAGAATAATAAAAAAATCTTTTTTTTTCATACTTTTTTCCATTTACTCTTCTAAACTGGGTCACCATTGTATCAAAAAAGTCATTGTTTTCCATAAAAAGGTGAGTGATTGCCTGCAAGTATTGATAAAAGGGAAACTTGCATCCTAACTCTTTTGAGATTTTCTTTATACAGGGAGCTGCAGTTTGTAATAAAAATTTTAACTCCATTTAGTTTCTTCTTGTTTTTCATCATTCTGTAACATGCCTGGGAATGTTTAACCCAAATAATTTGATATCTCTTTGCAACGGAGCTTCTCCCAGTGCTCTTTGATATATGGCTGCCATGGAGCACAGAAGAAACCAGAGCACAATTTTTAGATGAGCAGTGTGGAAATACAGTGTGGAAAATACAGTGCCTAGGTTTGTAGGGAGAGATAACAGCTCAGAATCGAACAGCTGATACCCTTGGAAAAGACACATAAACTTCAGGCACTTCTAGCTCTTCCTCAGATATGAGGTAGCATTTGCAGCCTTTGAGCTTGACAGAAGTAGAGATCAGTTGCCCTGGAGCGTAGTTGATGAGGTTTATTGAAAGAATCTACAGGAAAAGAGGATTGCTGCTTCAGGAGCAGAAGGATCATTTTAACAGGAGAGAAGGCAGGATAAAACAAGAGAAGTGAAATCAACAGGCACAGAGAGTTCCTGCAGGACATCCATGCTTTCTGATCCCAGCCTTCCAAAGTAGGGGGTCAGCTCCCTGAAGGCAAGTGTACACTTCCAAGGAGATGTCTTCCTTGGGAAGAGAGAGGTGGTGGAAAGGTGTAACAACAGTGAAATGCATCAGAAATAATAAATACTGGTAAAAAGATGAAGTAATTTGCTGCAATAGAAAACACCCCACATATCAAGAAAGGGAGCCCTTGGTGATTCTTTTAATCTTTACTCTAATCTTTAAAGCATAAGTTAATTTTCATGTGATGTAAAATCTGTCTTTATAATAGTCTGCATGCATATATAAGTTGTGTGCCCTGCCTTGTGTGTGATGTGAAGAAACATTTTTGGATTTCATCACATTCACATTTTTAATGCAGGTTTTAGTATTACCCCTCTTAAGATTTGGTGGAGTTTGTGTGTTTTGTTTTAAAGCAAAGCACATACAAAGATAGCACTGTATTTTCTAAACTTAAGACATCCAAGTAATGGCAAACTGACTGGTTAGTTGTGGTGCATATAAAACTGTTTGTATAAGTGTTTATTTTCCTGTGTCATAGCCAGATTGACTCAATGTGAGCTATCCACATTCAGGAATTTTGTTAGACCGCACAAATGTAGAAGCTGGAGGCACAGATGCTTGATGAAGGACCACTGCTCTGTTCCTGCTTAAATGTGCCTCTTGGACTTGAGTAGGTGATTTTCAGTAAGCAGTTTGTTTATAAATCTCTGTTTGTGAGTTATTTGCTCACATCTGATACAAATCATGACGCAGTTCACAGAACCGAATAGGCTGAGCAAATATTTCCACAGATTGTTTGTATCTAAGTAACTGGATCTATGCCCATGGCAGCATACATCTGCTCACCTGTTCCACGTTCATGTGTTTAAGGATACCCTTAATTCTGGCTGCCTTGCATTTGCCACAGTTAGCTCACCTTTTCTTTCTCTTGACCCTGTAATGAGGTGTTCTGAGCAGGGCACTCTCCCTGCCTGCAGAGAGAAGGGAAGGTGAGCTGTATTTGTTCAGAGCAAGTCTTTTGCTTTTCTGCTGTGTTGTTGGCTACCTTGTGTTTGTACGTAATATTGTTTACAGAGTACGCATAAAACACAACGTATATGTGCAGCAGATTGTAGGAAGGGAGTGCAATAGCCTGCAATTAACCACATTGAGTTTTCTGAGCTGAGAAACACCTCGTGATCCTGGTCAACCTTTATTTTTGATTCAATATTAAGGTGCAGAGATTTCTGATTCCTCTTTGTACCTCCTTTCTGTAGAAAAGAAGGTCGGAGAAGACTGGGAAGTGCAATATGCTTTGACCATCGTCTTAATCTGTGTAAGTGGGCAACACTGGGCTCTAAGATACAAAACAGTTCTGCTACTTGGTCTAAGCATTATTACTTAGGCTGGATGCAACACAGTTAAGGACAATGATTGTCTTTCCATAGGGATGCACTTGTTTGCAGTGTTCCTACAAGTTCAGTTGTCTTCAAAGTGGTTTACTTCCTTAAGATACATTTTTTTGGTGGTGTTTAGGATGAGGTTTTGCAGATTATTTAGGCACATGACTGTTTTTCTGAGTTAGCATATATGTTTTCCAAGCAAATTTGTGATGGGAAACAAATTTTTTTGTGGTGGGAAACAGTATTTTTTTCCTGTCCCTTTCAGAGTGGTAGACTAAAAATTGTCATTTCTTTCCCTTGATAAACTTCTGAGTCCTAGGCTAGCTGCTGTTGTAGGCTACTGTGTTAATCAAACAGATCCTTCAATTTGGTACTATTAGCATTTCAAGAATTTCTGTTTTAAAAATTGCAATTTCTCAATTTCAAGAATTTTATAATATGGACTGGCTAACACCTCTATCTTTTAAATATTGTAGCTGATGGATCATTTAGAGAATCTTATTTTACATTTTGCCTGTTTGCTTGTGCAGTGAGTACTGTAGTGTTGTGGTATACATTTTTTTGAACCTCAGCTGTCAACCAGTAGTAACCTGTAAAACCCAGTTTATTGTCAAAATTTGCTGTATGGTTGCTGTTGCAAAAGTTGAGATTTGAGAGGGAGATGAACTGAGTATTTTAGGTGGAATTCACAGTGTATGAAATGGAATGTTTTAGCACATCCTGTGTTCTTACTGATGCAATCTAAACTTTTAAAAATAATAAACCCCGAATGCAAAATATGAATTCTTGAGTAAAAACTAGATATCAGTGAGTTTTGAAAATACCTGATTGTAACAGTATTACATTTTGTAGATGGAGACATACATCAGCTATGAAAGCTTTTGATTATATCTCTACCTGTGACACTGAAGCACAGGGTCATCCAGATTTTATTCTGTGTGGGTATGTGCTTCCATTTCTGTACTTCCTGAGTTGCTTCCTGCTCTCCTAATTTCAAAAAATTTTGTGGAATTTTTGTTTTGTATTGTTTCTGTTAAGGGCAATAGGCCTAAAATCTGGTCTACCAGTGGAATTGGTAGTGGTATCAAAAATATTGTGGTGGAGGAATGTTTCATAATATATATGAAGTGCAAAGTACTTTGCTGAAGAAAAGGTGGACTGGCATTAGATGAATGGCAGTGTGTGCTTGTAGTTATCCAGATATTGAGTTTATTTTGAATTCTGTCTCTCTGTTGGGGAAGAGAGTATTGGGAATCAGTATACATCAAAAACTTTACAAAGCAAGTATTCTACCTGCCATACTCTGATGTAATGTATTATGTGTTACAACTGAAGAGCAAGATGCATTTTCTAAACAGAAGGAAAAAATGCTTATGGCTTTTTGTGATCTCTTGCAAGTTACAAAGTAAAATCCATTTCACCGTTTCTAGCACCATAACTCCTCCCTGGACCTTTGTAGTTCATGTATGTCTCGTAAAAGGTCTGTCAAGCAAAGGAAAGCATTTGTTCGGGCGTGCTGCTGCTGCTTTGATTTAACGAGGGCAGGGAGCGGCCACCGCTGCAGTCTGGTGCTCTGGGCCTCGCCATGGCCCAGCAACCAGGAACCAGCCTGCCACGGGCCCCGACGTGAACTCTGGTGGTCTCCTTCATGTAGCACGTCACCTCCCGTCACCCGCGCCAGCTACACTCGCATGTCAGCACAGACAAGCTGTTTGACACATAACTGAGGGAAAAAAGACATGTATCAGCTCCACCCTGCTGCTAATTCTTTTTTCCTAGCCTTTATTGATGCCCAAGCACTTCTTGGTTTATGAGAAGAGTTCTTGTGAATGCATTGACTTCCACAAAGGAAGAGTGTTGCTGGCTTGTGTGCTGGGCTGCAATGTCAGCCGGTGCTTCCTGTGTCAGGGTGTCTGCTGCCTCTGGGCATTGAAATTACACATGGTACAGCCACTGCTCAGCAGACCTGCATGCAATTCGTCTGAGTAGTCAAACACAGAAAAATGCCTTATAAGTTTGCTATGTTCCTCTGATTTCTGTAAATCCATGTCTGGATTCCATTATCACATAATTGCAGTTGGACATAAGATCCCCTTAGAAAACAGTTCTGACCAAACCAGCGCTTTAGAAATGGTCTACTTCTGCATACTTGAATTGAGTTTCAGTATTGGCAAACCAGTCAAAAGAGAGATTTGTCTGCACTTATAACTAAGAGCCAAGGACTTCTTGGTCACGAGAGGTAAGATTTTGTGTAGTCTCTCTGTGCCCCAGGTTCACTTTCCTTGGGCAAATTACTAAAGTCAGCAATTTCAAACTTAGGAGACTGGAGTTAGGTGTTGACAGCCATCTTTAAGTACCTAAATAAGTGGTCTCATTTTAAGAGGTCCTGAGCACACAATTCTTCTTGACTTCAAAAGAAGCTGCAAATGCTGTGTCCACTTTGATTAATTGAAAGGCTGACCATCAAAGTGAAATTATGTTGCCAAGCTAAAGGAAAAGAAATAAAGACTTAGCACACTGTATAAATCAATCGCAGATCAGAGTTTACTGGGTATAAAATGTACAGCATCTTACGTGCCCTTTTGTACTTTCTGAATCTCACTGGGCCCAAAACTACAGCAGAAAACCCCTCACGGTTTGTGAAATATGGCAATGCCCAGAAACATTTGCCAGTTTAGCCACTGAAAAATAGATATGGCTGCTCAAAATTTATACTGTTTGCTAGGGCCTTAGGTGAAAAGAAAACGAAATTTTAAAATGCTTATTTTTTTTCATTTGAAGGTAATGTCTTAAATCCTCAAGAGATGAACAGCCTACTACCTTCCCCTACTTTGATCGATCTGTCTTTGAGGCATGATTTACACCTTATTATAGTACTTCAGGTTACGGCCTCTGTTCCTGAAAGTTTTGTGGAGATAGGTGTCTGGGGAGGAAAGAAAAAAAAAAGACCTGATAAGTGCCCTGATGGAAAGAAAGGCTCCAGTTTGTGTCTGTGTGTTGGTTGTGTTTGCCAGCCGTCACAGCAGAGGAAACACGCTGTGCAATGGAAACTTCAGCTGGGTACTGAATAACTCATGAGCATAATATCATGAGAAGACAGAATTTGCTAACACTGCTGCTTGCAGAATTACAGGGTTTTTTTGGGCTTGATTTGCCAGCTCTTACACCCTCATGGTGTTCCTGGGTCATCAGCACATTCAGTCAAACCAGAAGGCCAGGTTTAAACATGGCGTTTGTGGTGCAGATACATATTTGACATAATGTAGACTGAGACATCAGTAGTGCTGTTGCTCAAAATTGCCACAGATTTGGCACAAAATGGATGTTCAGTAGTGAATAATGGAATAGTTTTTATCACAAGTGTGTCACCTTCCCCATCTTAGCAGCTCCTTGCCACCAGCACCCAAGTACTGATCTGCCTGTACGGCCCTGGATGCAGCTTCTAGTGACAGAGGCTGCCATTACTGGTGTCTGTGGGTGTGGAAACAGGAATCGCTTCTGTCCTTTCCTGCCTGACCTTCAATACTGGGAGCTGTGTGTGAATTTGGAAATCTGTTTTATCTTCATTCTCTCCAATACTTCTGTATACAGCTGAAGGCTAGGTGATGAGTTTTTGTCATGGCTCTTTTATATTCCTGGAGCATGTTCTGTTAGCTGGTAAGATTAGTAAGTCAAGCAGCATGAATGATTATTAAGTATAATTGTTTATTTATATAAATATGACAGTAAAACAGGTTCCTCACACAGGCCAAGTGACCCAATTATTCAGATTTTGAATGTGTAGAGATGTGCTGTACTGCTGCACTTCAGGGAAAGAAAACCTATGTTGAATTGCTCAGGAGAGCTCCTCAATACTACATGTTGTATTTTTGTTCCTAGAAAATAAAGCTTTTGTAACCCCCTTAGTAAGTGACCATTTCCTGCGGTGAGTGCTGATCTATCCAGGTCTTCCTGTCTGAAAGTTCACCTGGACATAAGTAAAGTAATACCATTAGGTCTCAACCCAAGTCTTCTATTGCTCCTACTTGACATTTTCAACTTGTTGATTTAAAAGTGGGCTTGGAGGTTTCCATTAGGATTGCCACAGGCTTTATCTTAATACTTATGCAAAAAATGTCTTAAAATTATATAGACAGCTTCATTAGTCCTCCTGAATTTCTTCAAAATACTTGGCTTTAGCAGGAACTAGCCAGACTGAGGGAACTAGTATTCTCAGTCAGAGTTTTTTGGCTGATCATAGCCTTTGTAGTTTAGCCAATTGTTAAAAAATCCACAACACAACCAAAACCACCTAAAACAATGGTAAAGCCCCAGTAAAGCAGAAGGATGAGTGTGATTAATCTAAACTTAAGACTTTCAGTAGCTTCTTGCTCTGCCATGCCCGTTTATTTGTAGCTGAACAGCAGACCATTGTAACAGTGCAGAGGTCTGTAAAAACAGGGTTTCCTCCTGCAGCTTCCTGTTGAGCAGGAGCAAACAAACTGTACTCTGCTGTTAAGTTGTGCGTAGCCCATCTTTACGTGTATCTCCCCTGACAGACCTTTATTGTGCACCTCGGGGTCAGCCACTGGATGCTGCTTTATTTCAGATCACAAAACTGATCCCTGTAGTCAGATTTAAAAGAACAGGCTATTGCCCAGTTCACAGAGAGCAGCTCTGGCCCCAAGGGAGGCCAGCTTCTAGACTGGGATCTCCAAGCAAGGTTTCATTACTCCCTCATTTCCTCCAGAAACCTGGCTGAGCGACAAGGAAGCTGTTAAAAAATATTTCATCAACATTTTCTTTAAGGAATGTGGATTTGCCCAAAATGAAACATTCTAAGGAAGTGCAAACTTCCAACTTGTTTCCTGCCTTCTTACCTGGCAAATTTTCTGCGACTTTCATGGCAGCTTGCTTGAGGAAGTTTATTTGAGTTTGCATCATCCAGAGCCTCCGCTCCACTGTGCCACTGAAACAGGAGCCTGGCAGCAGTGGTGCTGCTGGGAGATCTTAACCTCCTGGCAGGAACCTCTGGCCCTCAGAAGTTAACAGCTTCAGGGGAAATAGGGAAACTGGAATTTATATAATGGCTCTCCTACAAGGAATTGTTTTTTTCTAAGATGTAATTTCACTGCAGTTGATTCAGCTATTAAATACTCAATTGTAAAATACACTGCAATGTTTAGAGAATGAGTTACTCAAATTACTTAACCTTCCCTCAACCAGTTACAGAAACAAGTCATAGAATCTTCCAGAACTGGAATATCCAGCTGCTCCCCTCTTGTCTAGGAAAGGAACATGTATGTTTTTGTATATTTTTTGTACTTTTCTGTCTGGGGATGCTTTTTGGACACTGCAGATGTTACTCCTTGGAGCTCAATTTAGAAGTCTTAGTTATAACTAAAGAAGTTCTGATATAAAAACCTATAAATAAACTGATACAGTTTCTTTTTTTCAGGACATTTAAGAGAATTTGCCAAGATAATGCTGCTTGATGTTGCACTCATATTTAGATCTTTATGTTATGTCTGCAAAAAGCATATGCAGTTAAATTAGTTTTGGGTTTTGTTGTTAGATGTCTCAGGTATGTTGATGTCAGTCTTCCTTCACCTTGCAAGTAGGCTTGTGTGGGCCTGAGAAGTTCTGGGAGCACTCCCAATATTCAGTTGAACTGACAGATTTATTCTTAAAACAAGGGGTGTGTTGTTTTGGGGTTTTTTTGGTTGTTATTGCTGGTTTGTTTTTTTTTTTTCCTTCAATAAATTTTAGGTGACTCAAATTAATAACATTTAACAAATTCACATCCATCGAGTTTGTAATGTTGGAATTGTTTTTTCATATGCACAGATAAACGTTAAGGTTAGCTTTGTGCATAATCACAATTAATATAAAATTTTCTTTTGTTACAATTTTAAAGAGATTTTGTTTTTAAATTTCTTATTTATGTGCAAAAATAAATGTACCCCTTCCCCTATTTCTCTGTATTTGGAATTGCATAGTGTTAGTCACGTTTTCTAGGGAGGTTAGAACTGTGAAATCCTGTTTTATTGCTCTAGCAAAATTGTAGGATTTGTGGAGAGAAAACCCTGCTCCCCTCAAACAAAATCCCAACCCCAACACAAAACCAAACTACTGAAATAAAAAACCCATAGCAAAATCTATAATCTAAGAAAAGTATGTGGCTCTTCTTCTCACTATAATTGCCCCACTAGTTTTTCAGATATTTTCAGAGGTCTTTAATTATTTAAAATTTATATGACATTTTACAATTGCTGTTATTTTATACTCTGAAAAATTGGTTACTTTCATGTCTGAAATCACAGAGAAATCATATGAACTAAATATTACATTCTTGCCACTGCTTTTATGCATTGCATGTTTAGCATCTAACTAAAATGCGAGTAGAAAGCTCATCCTGAAAGATACTACTTAATTAAAAATTAAACGATGAATTAAAACTTAAATTATGCAAAACTAATAAGCTACGTTACCAAAACACACAATTAATTTACTACAATATATGGAACGAAAATGTTAGCGTTTTCACTTTTGTTTCATGTTTGTATTGCAGCCTGCACAGTCTGCTGTTTTGGAATTCCTCACCTTGAAATATTTGACACATCTGAATTAAGATATAAATCAGTGATTTTTAGGTTGTGAGTTTTGCAAAACTCATCAGAGATTAAAACTTTGATAGTGCAAAGGAATCTGTTATAAAGTGGGGCGAATCCAATTATTTTTCAATTAGTGCAATATCACTTCTGTGTATAAGATTCAAATCAGTGCATCGTATCACCTTGCACAAATCGATAGAGTAAAAATGGACTTGTTGACAAAAATTGCAATTTAACCTATTGCTCTAATTCCATGGTATAACAGGTTTATTTTTTACTGGAATTGCTTTCAACTAATTGCAAATGCTGAGATTCTGCATACAGTAATTATGTGTGCTTACCTTTATAGAGACCAGATGAAAAATGCCTTTAAGTTCTGTATTACATTTAGCTGTTTAAAGGAGGTATTCCCTAAGTCCTGTGTGTCAGAGGCACAGGAAGGTATTTTCTTAGTAGATGTGGGAATGTGTTCCTATGTGTCTAAAATACTACAGTGGCTGAATGCTAGACGTGCTGCAAAGTACACTGTGCTTTACTGTAACACAAGCAAAGGGAGACATTGTCAGTAGTATCTGCTGGTGTTTTTCATTATTGTATTCTTCATCCTGAGTAAAGCTGAGATGGCTGAAGGAAAGGAATTAGAGAATTAAAGAAAATTCCACCTGATTAAATTAATTATGGTGCTTGAATCTGATACTTTATTATTGCTGTACACTGGAAGATGGAACTACATTTACATTTGCATTTTTTTACATTTTAGTATTACATAAAATAACATTTGCTTTTAATGTTTCATATCAAATATCTTCAGCACTTTTCTCTCAGGTCTTGCTAATTTAGCCTTTGTAGCTATATAAGTAGTTGTTTCTCTGGCATTATAATTTAAAAGTTTACATTAAAAATAAAATCAATACGGGGTTAAAACCATGAAGAGTACAGCTAAAATAATTTATAATAGCTCTATTGATGATGAAAATCTAAGGAATGAATATTGTGTATAATAAAGGCAATTACCTGAGCTGCTTATAAGGAAAAATACTGCTCTTGGTGTTGGGGGATGGAAGGAGGAGATCATGGAAGCAGTTACAGCTCTAATTTTCTGGGTTGAGCTATGTTAGCCCTGGCATAAATTGCAGCAGCCTAGAGGTACATGTGCCATCTGAGGATTGCATTCTGCCCTGACATCTTTGTGAATGTGTCACAGAGGTGTGGGGGAGAGAGAGCAAAGACACTGGCGTCTGCTGGGGGTTTGCACGCACTGGGAGGTCTCAGATTTCTTCAGTCATCCTCTCACACGTCAAATACAGGCTTTGGTTGGTTTGCACAACTTAAAGTCCAGTGGAGTGGGTTGTGATAAGAAAACTGGCTTGGTATTTAACCTAAGCGATTTTTCCTACTTCCGCATTTATCAGGTAAAAGTTCTCTCTTCAACAAAACGAAGTGTTTAATCTACTATCACAAGGAGTGAAACGTGAATAAAGATTGACTTGGACATAATCTTTCTGACTACTCTTGATAGACATCTTAAGATTCAGCTTAATTTAATCGAAATCTTAAGCTCTGTCTTTTTGGGAAGCTCTTTTCTTTTATGTCCACGGTTAAGTGAGCAAGGCAATGACGTGCTCCCTTAGCAACTGTTCGAGAATCATCGGGCTGATTGACTAATGTTTCTGCCCTTTTTATGCACTTCTGGTGTTCCATCATGGCTTTCTCCTTCCTGTGCATATAAGTGGATTTATCTGAATGATAATAAGCCAGATGGTTAGGTGGTAGGCCAGGTATTTTGAAGGTAAGCATATTCTTTGTCATAGGGCCATGTTAGCCAGGAGCTCTGCACCACATTTCAAATCCTTCAGCAGTCTCCCCAGGAGGTGGCAGCTGTAGAAGCCTAATGGATATCATCACCTTCAACTGTCAGCTCCTTTTTTCCTGTCTGTCATGACTGTTTACTTCTGATCATACCAGTTGACATTTATGTGTCACAATAGAAAACCGAACCAGTGCAGTAGTAAAGGCGACACTGGGTTTACGGTTACTTCTTGTATCACAACAGGCAGCTGGCAACTCATTACCACCATGTGGAGTGTCAAGCATATAGTATATTAAATAAAATTAATGCCTACAGGCCCTGCAGATAAGGAGATGTCCATAACAGACAATGAAATTACATGAATATTTGAAACAGGAATAGTAGAGCTGACAGATTTAAAAAAAAAAAAAAGAAAGAAAAAAGGCAGAGGGCAGGGATGAGTCCGTAGGCCAAGGTACATGAACATGTCAAGCTTTGACTGTCATTCCTTGTCATTTTCTTATTTACCCTCTGGAGAAGGACATGTGGCATAGGAGAGTTCTGCTGGGCATCTGGTGACTTACTGGAATCTCTGTGTTTGGCAGCAATGGTAGTGTTAAGATCCTCAAAGATATCCCCCCACATTCTCTTTAGCTATTATTCAACAGTGACCATGAGTACAGAAGACTTGGAGCCAGTTGTGGTGATCCAGGGAGAGCATATTAGCTTGAGTATAGTCCTGAGAGTGATGAATAGAAAATTGCTTTTCTTCATAAATAGCTAACATGGCTTTATGTAAAGCAGTCTTGGAGTCCTTTACTCAGATTCTCTGTTATAACCACTCTTCTTTTGTACTAGATGGGTTGTGTGGGCCATTGTTCATATATTCTGCTTTATTTGCAAATATTGCTCTGCATCTTCTGTCTCATGTAATGAATGATTTTGCTAAGCCACAGGCTTAATTTTGGCAGGTAAAACACCTGAGGCATGTGTATGGTGAAATAATTCATATCATACAAGATGTTTCATCCCAGGTAATCTCAAATTTATAAGAAGTTCTATACAGAGGTAAAACTTCTCAAAAAGGTAATCAATAATTGCAAATTAATTCTCTATTTCAGAATTTTAAATCACTAACTGACATTAGGATCTTTCTACTTAACAGGAATTTTAGATCATATTTAGATTTATTTACCTAAGTATGTTGCATAGAGGTGTTCCAGTTGTTCTGTAGACTACTATAATACTGTCATGCATTCCAGGAAACATAGCAAATGGTGTCTAGAGGAAATGATGGGTAGAATTTAGTGCAGAAAATGTCACTGCAATCACAAAATTTTATATTCACTGGATATTATAAACTACTGAATTTTCCTTCAATTTCAACAGGCAGGTCCCGTAGACTGCAAATAAGCTGTCTTTGGGCACTATTGGGACAATGTTGTGCCTGCCAGTAGTACATGTTGGTTCAGGTGAGTTCAACAGGCAAGAATTTACACAGCACATCAGTCTTTTATGCCATTAAGCTGACGGAAGCATGTTTAAAGAGAAAATGAAGAAAAAAATATATTTGCTTTTTACTTTAACAAGCTGCTTTACAATTTCCCATAAGAAGCAAGAAAAAAAAATGGAACACTATTCATTGTCATAATTAAATTGCTACAAAAATAATTGTGGACCAGTGTACTGTCTCATTAAAAAAAAAAGGTACCTGCTTTGATTTCATCTTTTTGGCAGTTTATTTTATGCATTTATTGTTCGTTAATTAGAGTTCCTACATATTTGCCCTTCTTGCCTGATTGCCTTTGCCTTTTATAGCTACGGCGAGCTTTCCTTGCCTTTGCATTTGAGATGAGCTGAGATAGCCACCTACAGTGATTGCGTCAGTTCCCTTCATAATTTTTATTAATCCTCACTGAGGATTTTTTTTTTCCCCCTAATGAAAACACAGGTCTCCTGTATTTCATTTACTTTTTTCATGTTCTCAGGATCATCTATCATTCTGGATAGTTTCTAATATCTGTTCTCCACCTCCTCAAGGTGGCTGGGATGCTGTTTTGAGTGTGTGGCCCTGCTAGAGCCATGCATACTGCTGGAATAATGCTCTCTGACTCATATGTGACAAAAAGGTCAGGTTTTCAAAGGCTGCAGGGCAATCATGCTGACCCAACTACTGTTGTGGGCTGGCCAGCTTGCTGACAGTGGAGCAGTTGAAGTGACATGCAGATGGCATAGGGGCATTGCTGCCTTTTCTGGTGTGGCCAAAGGATTTGGGGGATCTGATGATGATTATGATGATGCAACTACTATTTTGCTTTTCCTACTATGCTGTCAGAGAACATCCACCAGTATGTAATGAAGTGAAATAAGTGGATCTTGTAGTTAAAGCTTCCTAAAAACTCCTGATGTGTAACTTCTAAACATTTTTTGTATAGCTGGAAGAGGTAAAGCAGCTGCAGTTTAGAGTGCAGAATGGAAATACTGAGTTGTTTTAATTTTCATTTAAATGACACATAATAAATAAAAAAGTAAGTGCCCATAAACTAGAAGGAGGATTAAAAAGCACAAATTTTTTTTTAGTATTAGATCAGATTATTTAATGTGTTGCTCTGTTTATTTTATTAACAGATCAAAGAGGATACTTAGTGAGCTTTGAGCAGTTTGTAAGCATTTGTGTTCAAAATTTTATTGCATTGTCACATGGACAATATTCTTTCATTCTGGGATAATGAGGAAAAGAAAAATCCTATCTTGCATCAAGCATAGTTAAAAAAATTTGATAGACACATCGGAAAAGGAGGAATTAAGATTATGATGTATTTTTTCATTTATCTGTGTAGAATTGCCAGGAGCTGGTGCAGGTGGCCTGTCTGTCTGTGGCCTTTCTCTCTGCTCAGAGGAATGTGCTTTGGTTACCACCTTCCCCTCAGATGCTCTGGGCAGCACAGACCCTGCTTTGTGGTGACTTTATCCAGTAACTGGCCCGGGAGGCAGCAGCCAGTGTTTCTTTCTGTATGAAGCAGTGTGATCCTCAGCTGTTGATCACCACAGGACCTTATTTCACTCTTCCTTTGCTTTACCCTGTTCCTGGGCAGTCTAAGTGCCTCCATCTGAACATGGCTTATGGTGTTTCTGCCTGTGCCATGCCAGTGGGGCAGCCAGTTTGGTGCTGGCAGCATCCCTGCCCACAGGGGCTTAACGGGGCTCCACTCCCTCTGCTGCTCCCCAGGAGCAGGGTGTGGCCCCGGGGAAGGTTGGCAGAGCCCCAAGGCAGAGGGTTCTGCCTCCTTTGTGCCTACATGCAGGGCTTCAACCATGAGGGCCTTCTGTGTTGGGGCTTGTGGTGCCAACAACATCCTGCCATTTTCACTAGAAGTCTCCTGATAGTGTGTATTTAGGTAAGAATCCCAAAAGGATCGCTTATTGTTATGGGGGGATATTCACAGTGATCTCTCTGCCACCCTACCATGTGCTAAAAGCCTCACAGTGCTGCAGGAGACACAGAAATAGTTGGTTTTGGCTGGGGGTTGTGTGGCTGCTGGGGCAGGCGGGCTTCATGTGATGGCTGAACACCTCCAGCAGCTCCAAACCCCTCCTCGTCCGTGGTGTGAGGGTGTGATCCCTGCAGGAGCAGTGCTTGGTTGGTATTTGATGTTTTTTTGGCCCTAGAGCGTGTCAGCTCAGGGGCTGTGTTTTGTACTACCCTGGGTCACCTCTTTGTACTGTGTGAGTTGGGAATCCTCTGGGACAGCACTTTGCACTGGCCACCCTTCCTGACCTCAGCTGAGCATTCATGCTATTACATAAATGTTCCAGTTGATTTGGAAGTAAATTCAGAATAAGTGTCTAATTTCAGTAGGTAGGTTACAGATTTCCCAGGAGTGGATTCATAAGCAGTAAGACTCTTTAAGGTGATTTCCCCTCTCCTCAGAAGGACTCTGCTTAAGCTCAAGTGGACAGTGATTTCTTGCTAATCTGGCAGAGACCATCTTACCTGAGTGCCTAGATCCAGGCTGAGAGCTACAACCTGCTTTCCCCTTGGTGGTAGCTCTGTAGGAAAGGGAGACTAAGTGGAGAGGCAGCATCAACTGTGAAAGCATCCATAATGTCAGGAAGAAATTTCTCTTTACCACATCCCAATACTTTTCTGTTAATGGAAGCTGAGATAAATATGCTTGCTTGCTTCATTGGTTTTTGGTAGACACACAGTATTCACTGCATTGTTTTCCTGGTTTTGTGTTATGTGAGAAGATAATGTCATTTAAAATTTTCTTTTGTTTGTAAAACTTCATTAAAAATAAGATTCTAACAGTTCTTGAGCAGATTTTTCTCATCCTGCTGTCTTTGATCCAGTTTATCTGGAGAAGGACCAGCACAATTTAGTTTTTTTTTCTGTCCCTCTCTTCTCGTTGTCCATATAATTTTACAAGAATAATTATTTCTAGTGATACTTTATTGACAAGCTGTTTGAAAACTGAACCTAGGCCATACTTCTCATAGCTATTTGCTTCGTTAATTTGTATAATATAACAAATGAATTTGTAAACATGTTTAATTAGATGTAGATAAAGATAAATGATGAGTAGAAATGCACATAAGTACAAAAATTTGAAATGCATTTAGTGAATGTGTCTTTCCGTCCATGAAGTCCACTGAACAAAAATGTAAATCTGCTAAATGCAGTTTTACTTGTTTGTTTTTTTTTTTTTCTTGCAGTAAGCACTGAAAGCATGAAGGTACAGGATTTAAGTGGATTTTTGTTCTAAAAAGAAATACTCTCAGTTTTGAGGAATACTTTTATTAGGCTCACTGTTGTATCCTTGACAATATGCATGCACATTTTAAAGCTGTTTCGAAATAGAGCATTTTCTAATTTAGTAATGAATAGCACAGTAGGGTCTTACATACTGCTTTGATTCAATTTTGGGAAACGGGAGCTAACCACTTTAGGTATTTCAAAGCACACTGTATTCTTTGGAGTTGCATAATATAAACCAGTGTCAGTAGATTTTCTGAATGCCCGAATCTGTCCTTTTGAAGGCGTTTGCTATTTCTTTCAAAATGAAAGGGTTACCACAGAGGCACCTGGGCTTGTGAGGAAGAAAAGGGATGCTGACACCTGGCAGATAGTTTCCTGGCGACATAACGGGGTCTAAAATATTGAGGTGGACAGTGCTTCTTTGAGGTAGCGTGTACTCCATGCTGTGCTGCACGCTTTAGAGCTACGCCTGACTTTTGCCTGCGACAGCTCCGGCGCTGTGAGCTATCGGAGCCGCGCGTCGCTTCAGGTGTGCTCCCGCAGCCAGCAAAGAATCAAAGCATCTTGGCCGGGCGGCAGTCTGCCCGATGACCTTTTTCGCGTGGAGCGCCGTGATGGGTTGTGAAGGGGAGAGCTGGTCACAGTCAGGACTGGGGGGACCTGCCGTGGCGTGACGGCAGGTTCAAATCAAACCCAATAGTTGCTCCTTGTACTTTCTTCCCGTGTCCTGCCAGCTTGCTGTATGGCTGCCACAACGGTAACCCTGTGAGTGGCTTGATTGGTGAGGATTTACATGTGTGCTAATTAGAGTGGAATAAATGATTGGCTGTTTGCTGCATCGCCATAAAGGGTGCCCAGATGTACACACTACGTGAACATAATGTGCACGGGCATGGCGCATCAAAGTTTGTCAGCTGCATTACCTCAGCAGGCTTAGGGCCTGTCGGAGAGCATTTGCTGATAATTGTCCCCTATGATTTAGTGTCTGACTTGGTGAAAGTGAAGGACCTCAAAGTACTGTCTTGGCAAGGGAATTTCTGATCATTTAACAAAAGTAATAAATGAGCTAAAATCTGTCAAACGAGGGTGAAAAAAATAAATTTAGAGCTTTAAGCAAGCATTCTTAACCGAAGAATTCTGCGTGCTTGAAAATAGTTCGGAACATAACACTAACTAAGCATCAAATTAGCTGCTGCAATTAACAATAGACGCTGAACAGAGTGTTTAATTACGCTTAATTTGTTGTGATACAGAACACACAGCACAAGTCTTCAGTTATGAAAATCCCCCAGATGCCCAAGTATCCCCTGTATAGCTAAAATGCACTAAACTTTGCACACTTGGCTAATTTTCCAAAGAAAATACAGAACATTCCTTTTCATTTTAAAAATCTTCTTTAGATGAAGGAAAAATAAGTTTATGCCTAGAAATTATCATTCTTTTCAAATCTCTCTTAAATGAAAGAAAAAAAAAACTGGGCTATATCTTTTTTCATGAAAATATATAATTAAGACAAAATCCCACAAGTATCGTATTTATGCACAAAAATCGGTAATATCTGATTACTTTGACAAGTAATTTTGTACTTACATGTTCACAATATTGATAATGTATTAATGTACGATGATTAAATGGTTAAGCTGCCATATTAAAGTTACGAGCAGGAACATCTATCCAGCATAGCTAAGCAGGAACAAAGACTGTCCATTTACAGATGGCATTATTCAATCTCCGAACTGCTCAAAGATGTTAGCATTACAGCATTGATTCTCAGCACTGATACTGTGCCTCACTCCAATGACCCAATAGAGTTAAGTGATAAGGTTAAGTTAATTACTGTATCTGTGCTATACAGCTTCCACATGATTACTGCTGAGAAAGATAGTGATTCTTCTTGCTTTAATTAAGCAAAAGAGAATGAAAAGATATAATTGGTTTTTATAATAATCCTGTCTTGTATCACTATCAACAAGCGTCATGTGTTTTTTCTACTACAACTTTGTTGCACGAATTCCTAGCAGCAAAATTTAAACAGTAGAATGTAGAAGTAAATTATTTAAATCCCTATCCTAAAACACAGTGTCAGCTAAAGAATTAAATAGTTAATAGCTGTACTAATACTTCTGTAGCACCAAAGTGCCTGTGACAGTAAATTCTGTACCAGCTATGAAAAATCTGTATTTGACAGTTAAAGACCATCTGCTCTTTTTTTGTATTTACATTATTACATTATTATATTTTAATAATTTTTTTTTGTTTCTAATAATGTATCAAATGGCAGTACTGTGGCTTTAATGTTGTTTTGTGAGCAAGAGCTTTAATAGTATTTTATGTGAAATTTGCTTATTGGTTGTCAAAAATTGTTGCCTTTGGTTTGAAGGTGAAAGGGAGTTGTAAAGGGTTCAGAAGTAAAGCCCAAGCAGTCTCCTGTAAGATAATACTCCTTTTTTTTCCCCCTTATAGTCATGCATATAATAAAATATATGTATATTGTGAGGTATGCAAAAGCAGTTTTATGCTGAAAATAATGAATACAGATGAAAGCTGACAGTGAAAGAAGGGGAGAGATAGTAGGTGGGTTTTAGTCCTTCATGTGTTAAGCCCTGGTTCTGTGAGCTGTTCTGCACAGGTAATCCCATGTCTCTGTACTGAGCTCTGCTAACTCTCACAAGTTTACAAAGGTTTGCCCATGCAGACAAGATTATTTTACCATATCTTTGCTCGTGTAAGTAACCTCACAACAACTGCTTCAGGTTCTTGCATTTTGCTAAATGCTGCCTCCTTAGCAGGAAGGGAACTCGTGTTGCCTTTCATTGTTGCAGCATTACACAGGTGCAAGGGTGCTGGTGGTTAGTGAGCTGCAGATTTCTGCTTTCTCATTGTGTTTTGGTTTTTAAATAGAATTGTGATGTGTCAAATTCATTGTAACAGAGGTGCTGATAGAGATTGTCAGATTAAAAGTAGCAGAGCGCCTGTTTCCTAATTTTTTTCTACATGAGGGAAAGGAAAGCTTTTTTATGCCTTATCCTGTAAATAGGTATGACTTTAAAACTTTGTTAAAAAAAAAAATTTGGAAAAAGAGGTTGCATGCTGCATATACACATTTTTAGCAAAGTATTTGGTAGTCCAGGACAAGATGTATATTCTTTACTAACTACTATGAATATATTTAATATTATTCTTTTATTCACAATATTAAAGTTTTATCTCCTTAGCAATGATTTGTTTTCAAATAGGATGCACTGAGATTAAAATTGTGGTGCTGGAGATTTTAAAAGCTGCTTGGTACCCTGCCTACAGACAACCTCCTCCTATTTTGTAGCTACACAGAATTAATTGGGTAGTGTTCCATTTCTATAGAGGACTTGTATGCAATGGTATGCAGTTCAAATCATACTTCTTTTTCTCTATAATTCTAATTTCTTCGTATTGACAAAAACATTTCCTTGAAGCAATAAATTCTCAGTATTCTAAGTAAGAGAAAAAACAACTATGTCCAATGTCTGTGGTATTCTGTTTTGATAGCAAGTGTGTTTAGATGCTTGTTTTGTGTTTATGAAAGCACTGTCGAGCTGCTGTTGCAGAACCTGTATATGAATAGAGAGAATCTTGTGTGTAAGGATCCATGGCTACTGTGCAAGGAGATCAAGGGAAGAAAGAGGGAGAGGAATTCCAAATTATCAAACTCTAACATTTATAAATAATTTCAGAGCAGTTAAGGGTGTTGTTCGGAAGGAAAGCATTAGGACTTGGATGAGAATAGGGTATGAAGGTATGAAGTAACATGCAGACTGTTTTAAGAAATCTTACTTGATTTTGTTTCTAGTTAATTCCATGAATTTGAAAATCTGAGTCACAGGATTTATTGGACTTTTTCTTCCATTACCTCTCCACTGGTCTCTGCCCTTTCATTCTCAGAAGAGAAAACTGAAGTAAATAATCACTCTTAATTTACGAGATATACTAAAGAATGTGCCAAGAAATTTTATATGTGGCTCAGTCAATATTAAAGATTGGATGGGTTGGCAGAGAAGAAAAACCAGGGTATTTTCTGGCTTGGGGGTCCCTGTATTTTCTTGTTCAGTGGGTGAACTGAGGATTTCTAGCTCTTTGCCTGTCAACCTGATGTCTTTTGTCAGCTCTGTAGTCAATTTTTTAAAAGGCTCTTGACGTTTATTGCAAACAGATGCAATGACAATTGAAACATTTTCTTCTCATTCTTTTGTCTTAATAAATGTATTCATCTGGAAAGCAGAATCTCTTTTTCTCCTCACTTGAGTGTTATAGTTTGCATTGGTGATGGGAAAGTAAAGCAATTGTGCAGAAAATGAAAAAGCATTTTATGAGAAAGAATGCTCTGAGAATTTCTGATTTCTCCATATATAGTCAATATTTTGAAATGTAAAGAACATCCCAACCTCTGAATTCTTAGTAAGTCTTCAGATAACATAAGCACAGATACAGAAGGCAGAAATTACATGTTTCACAATGATATCTGCTCTCTTGCTGTTTGATTGCACAGACAATTTGACAGTGATGGACATTACTCATGCTTAATTGTTTTTAAAAACATTGCTAACATTTAATGACTCTTAGGAGGAGAAGTGAACAGGGGACAATTTCAGTCTTCATGACAACTGAGCATCCGTGTCCCTTCAGTACTTTGACATGCAGTGTAATACAGCAGAGCTAACAGCTGTGAGTAAGCAGAGCCCAAATAGCATTTCTTTCCTGACATGTGATGGGTTAGCACTGTGTAATATTAACAATATTCTTTAGTTATGTGCTTCTTAATGTATCAAGATGTTTACATATTTCAGCTGAGGCGGTGCTTATTTCATTAGGTCACATTGAGCAAAAGCAGCTTGTAAAGTTGCTTTCATATGTCAAAGTAATGATAAAATGAGTTTGAGGCCTTTATGATCAAGAATATTTTCTGCCTCTTTTTAATGATATAGAATAGTAATGACCTGCAGTTTCATTTATTCTTGGAAAAAGTGTAATTGCAAAAATTAACTTGTCATACACCACAGCTCAGCAAAGTTACTTTCCTATAAGTCTGTGGTCACAGTATGTTTTTTTGCAATTCAGCATCTGGCTCTGTGGGGTACTGATGGCTGCTATGAAGTAAAGTACCAGGGTGAGCAATTAAATGTAAAGTGACAGCATAAAATATGATCATTACGGTTATACAAAAGACACATTTATGAATTTTGCAGATAACTGTCATTTTTTCTACTCATATTTGCTCTTTCTTTGTTAGCTTAATACTTCTCGAGCAATTCATTTTTTTTTTCTTCTAAAAAGTGAACAATGCCTTTTTAATTATCCTGACACTTGTTTGTGTCTTTCTTATTTGTCACATTTGAAGGCTAATGATAACTCTTTCACTTTGTTCTGACACTATACTTTCAACTCCGTTTCAAAATCAAGGACTATTTTTTAAATTAACATGAAGGTTGCATGATTAGGCTAGAATTTCTTATGGAAATCAGTTTGTGTAGTGTTGATCAGATAATGTGCTGCACCTGAAAGAAAGATTATCTGTGTTCAATTCTCAGGGGCTAGCAGGCAATGTTTTGAAGTGTGCTTTTTGAATTTAGCTTGTGTTTTGTCATTGAAGAGAGAAGATTGGTCATGATAGAAGTTATTTAAGCCGTATTAGGTATCAAAAATACCGTATAGATCTTTCTCTGTGTGTTTTCTTTGCAAATATCTGTTTCCATACTAGAATAAGAATCCATTCTGTAATATAGATATATATACACTATATATATGTAATTGCACAGGTTACTGATAATGACAATACTTTCTACCAATATCTTTTGGATACAGTGAAGGGAAAAAAAAAAAAAAAGAAAATGACCAGAAAATCCTAACATTCCAGAGAATCCTAGTAATGCAAATAAACCCATTATATTTCTGTTCTGATGCTCTCACTTTTTCTTCAAAAGCACTTACTGGTTTCTACTGCTGCTGCAAAGGACACTGCAGCAACACACAGCTTTATGTGCAATTTCCAAAACCCTGGCACTCAGCAAGGGACAGGGGAGCGAAAGTTCTTTCATCCTCTTTCCAGCAGAAGTCATAACCTACTTCCAAAACCTCATTAAGGATGGCAGTCATCAAGATTGCTGAGCAAAAGTTATCTGTTTACTGTGCATTTAAAAAACAAGCAAAACCTAGCACTAATGACTAATTATTTACCTTTGCTCTCTCTAGAAAATGAGGTGCTCTTCCCTTTCCTTTTCTCCCCTACTAGCTTTTCTTAAGTGCATGTATCACCCTGGAGAGCACGTGCCTTGTAAAAGTACCAAATGCTATTGAAATGTCTGAATGGGGGAGGCAGTGTTTTTCTTGGAAGTCCCTGCCTTCCCAGCTGCCTTTGACAGGGAGGATTAACGGAGACCCCGACTGTTCAGGAGAGGAGGGGCAGTGGGGTTTGGGGTAGGGGTGGTGAGGCTGCAGTCCAGCCTTCACCTGGGGAAGGTCCCTTCACCACCACAGGTCAGGAGGAGGCAGAATCCCATTATGTTCAATGGGAAATGTGAGAGGGTTTAAGCAGCCCTCCCCTCAATTAAATTGATGGCACAGTAACCTGGCATTGATTCCCTGGTGATAAGGGAGATGACCCCACTTAAGACTGTGGAGAAAAAAATGATAGGAGCAGAGACTGTAGTTCTCAGTCAGCATTATGCGTAGAAATGGATGGTACACAGAATTTAAAGGGCCAGGTAACTCAAACTGGAAACACTCGCTTCACTGAGACCTTCCCCGTTACAAAAACTCTTCAAAGTTGACTGGCTTTTAAGTAGCAATTTGAGATGGAGATGGAGATTTAAGAATCTTGGAGCATTTCTATTTAGAGCACCTATTGTGTAATCTCCACAGTCCCGTAGCGTAGAGAAAGGTTTGTGATAAAAAGAATTGGAAATTAAAAGGGATAATATCTGTGGCAGACAGTCTCAAGGGGATTCAGTATCTCTCAAGCAAGTATGATTCCAATATAAGCTCCTCAACTGAAAATGTTATTAGGTACAAATAAGAGCTAATTTTTTACAGTTTATGTCTCTGGGAATATGAAATGGAAAACAGGTGAAGAGTCAGAATTAATTAAGAGAGAGGAGGAAGAGCTAGCTATCCCAGCATCCTTTAAAATCTAAAATGCCATGAATACCAAAGAGTGTTGTGGTAAAGACAGTACTGTGAAGAGGAAGAGGTCGGATTGCTGTAGCTGGGTAGCCCTCATAGGTTTGGGAAGCTTAGCTGTAATGTGCAAAGCTGTTTTCTTTACAGTGTGGGTTCAGGTACTCAGTTTGGGGTAGATTAAAAGTCCTTTGGAAAAAATTGTACTGATTATTACTGTGAAGGTATATTATAAAGGTGGATTTGTTATCTAAGCACCATACAAGCATGTAATAGCTCCTTGAATGTTTGGGTGAGGTCTGATAAAGGCATGGAGGAAGCAGCTCCTGTAAGAAAATTGTTCCCTGGTTTCTAAATTACAGGTTAGCTGTTGTATAAAGTGCTGCTTAGAGTGGTTGAAAAGGAACTGTTTGTCTGCAGTCACATGGAGCAACAACTGATAAAAATCCCAGAGAAAATCTCATAAAAAGAAGCAAAAAAATTTCCTGTGGTGTAAGACACTAATTTTGTGCTAATCTGAACTTGGACGGTATTGCTATGTAATAGTACAGTATAGTTTTTCAACTGCTTTCTTCTTCACTGACATAGCTTTTATTAGGGAAAAATAAATTGTTAACTTTTATGCTGCCTCAGAAGTCTTAACCAAGTGTAACTGATACAGTCATGTCTACAGAAGTGCCTTTAGCCCAGTAGATTTGAAAGGTGTGAACTTGTCTGTTCAGACATCTCTGTGAGGTGTTAATTCAGATGCCCAATGATGATGGTTTAAATGTCAATATTGTTAACTGCTCTGTTATTCATGGGCATGAAAGGAGAGGGAAGACAGACTCTTCTGCACAATTAACTGAACTGACATCTCTCTTTGGTTCCACAAAACTTGGCGGTTCGAAGAGAGTGCTGTCTCCTGTATTTTCTTTCTGCATTTCAGGAAGAGTGAAGCATAAGCTGCCTTGCAAGGGCCATCAGTGTATGTGATTTTCTGACAGGCATCATCAGTTAACAGCACCATTATCTACTTAGAGAAATACTTTAATTAGGTGACTTGCAAAATAAGCTCTGCCCATCTAGTGGGTTTGCAGAGAGACTTTGAGAACCTGCTCTGTCCTCCCTTTTTAGCATGAGTGCCAGTTGCTAAAAAGATGAGACCAAAAAAGAATACGCTTAGAGTACACATTTTATTTCCTTCTGACTTTAGTTTATTTTATGTCTTTTAAGTCAAATACGTTTCTGGCTAAACACATAGAGGCTTGCATCATTCTCTTGCATAGGAACTAACCTCCTTGAGAGCACATGTTGTTGAGTAGGTGTAATGGGCCTCATCATTTAACTTTGAAAAGACAAGAATATTGCAAGTACGGCCTTTTTATATTGTTATAGAGAAGTTAAACGTTTACTATAAGTCTTTTACTTTTCATTTTCTGTTTTCAAAAACTTCCACTGTCCAAGAGAAAATATACGTTAAAGACAGCCTCTGCATCTCCTGCACAAATGAAAATGGCATAATTCCAAGGTTTTCAGTGTTGTATATAAAAGGAGAATTACTGCACTGCCCACAGAATATATCAGCTTAGGAGAATGTGACCATAATGGGGAAACAAAATCAAAGAAGTCCCAAAGTTCAAAGAGTGAAAACCACATGCTAAATAGTGCTGTGGGATGTCTTGCATTTTTTTCATCTGTCACATTGCTTACAAGCTACCTGAAATGTGGGGCTCTGGAAGAATAATAATATTTGAAATGTTTTGTTTTGTTAGTACTGATACAAGCAAGTAGGGGAAAGGAAGATATGATGGTATTTTTGAAGCATTTGATGAAGTTAACAAACATGCTATGAAGTTCAATACCCCACTGTAAAGCCAGTCCTGCCACTGGGTAAAGATGTCCCAGCCTTGAATTACTTAATTGCCAACATGGCAATGGCCCCATTCACTTTAGTCATTTGTGGCTTTCCCTCTTTTTAGAATATTCTTTACCAGCGAAAAGGAGTGGAAGGCTAAAGTGTTTTATTTTTTATTTGATAAATGAGGGAAAAATAATTACTGCTTATGATTATGGAACATTCCATGTGTTTAACATCTCTGTTTAGTGTTCAAACAGCTTTTAAAGGAATCTTCAGCTTTCAGAAGAACCTAGGCAGGATAAAAATGATTGCTCACTCAGTCTTCTGGCCTCCAAAAGGCAAATGTAGCTCTATCTCAAATATGCCTGCATTTGTGCTTATTTCTCTTTCACTGGCCGAAGCTATCTACGTGAATGCATTAATGATAGCATACGTTTCTGTCATGCAGAATGTAGGCATGAGTAAGGGAAGATTTTGTATAAGTCTCTTAAATTAGTTCAGCTTTAACAAAGGTGACTTGGAAGGTGTAGGCTCCTAACAGTTTTGTTGGCTCAGCTGATGGTCTGTTCATATCTTAGTGCTTTAGGTTATCAGTTTTGTCTGGTGTGGTTGCACCTGTGTTAAAGAAACTACTCTGAAAGGCAAGAAGGCACAGCCTTTGCCACAAGGAGTTTGCAGTTAACAGACAAATTAGATTCCAAGATTAGCCTGTGCCCATGTAACAGGTTAAAGCCCTTACAAATTAGTGCCCTGGACTGCTGCCAAAGCACACATGTAGATTAGCTCCTGTGTACTTAAACTCCAGTAGCTAGGAATGGCAAAAAATTGTATTTGACTGTAGATGGTACTTTCAGTTATTACCAGAGAAGATGACAATGCTGCAAACATAGCCTAGCTGTTCCCTCATACCGCATTTTAATCAAGAAATTCCGGAGATGAATGATGATAGTGGAGGGTAGTGCAAAATGCCAACTGTCTTGTCCATTTTGCACATGACAGGGGTGTCTGGTACAGTGGTGTTTCATTAGGAAGGACGGCCCTGTGCTCTGATACTTGTAGCGTGCGGGCTGAGGGCATCCGCTCCTTAATGAAGCACTAAGAGCAGCTCCACCTCAACATTCAGTGCAGCAGGGAAGGGGAGGTCTATAAGGCTTCTTGTGGAACTGAGAGCTGACTCTGGGTAGAGCCAGGACACAAGTGGATGTTTTAATTTCTTTGCCTTGCAAATGAAGGAAATGAAAATATTAAACTATAATGACATGCTATTTTAATGCTATGCAATATATGAATAAAAGAAGTGTTTTCATGCATGGAAATAAAGGATATTTGTTCTGGTTGCTGTTGTGCATTTATAGCTGGGCAAGTTTCTACCTCACTGAATTTATGTTCTGAGAAAGACTGGAATATAGTCAACTCTGAATTTTTAGATTGCAGCCCTATAGCTATAAAAATTGTTCCTTTCTTTTTGATAGATGTCACCACTATTCTTTATCATCTGGTATGTATCTATAATGTGATAAAGTGTGTGGTATAATTAAACATACCTGGCCTGCCTGTTTTCAAGTGCCTTGAGAATTCCTATTAAATGATTCCTCTTTTGCTTTATTAATTTGGAATTAAATTTTCTGGATTTTGATTCCTGCTTTAATTTGAAATGTGAGTATGTTTTACACAGATTTACTTTTGAGTATTTTTAAGGTGAAACATTTGGATTTGTCATTAAAACTGAAAATAAAAACTGTAAGTTTTGTAACTGTCAAGCAAGATGCTTATGGACAGTGCAATGGGTTGTGATTTCAAAGATAATAATGTTTTTGGAGTTTCCTAAGCACTAGGTGCCTGAATTTACAACAATTTACAACCTTTTTAATGTCATTTAAGGTGCTTTTTGGTTTGTATTTGCACAGTGGATGTGTGATAATGTCATTACAGAGTAATAGGTTCTAAGAGCAAATGATCAATTTTTGTGAGTATTCTCCATAGCATTTTTTGTTGGCTCAGTCAATATTTCTGTTGTTTTAACAGTGAAAGTGTAAGGAATCATGTGTCAAAAATGCTCAGCTGAAGGTCTTGCAGATACAGGATATGCCTTCAAGTATAGTAAAGTGGCTTAGTCCACTGGGGTGATGGGATTGCAGCACCACAGCACTGCTGGACCTTTGAGAAAGAAGTGTAAGCTGCTGCTGCTATAATAAGAAATGTGATCATGATGTCAGGATTGGCTAGGCTCTAAAGACCAGACAGGAGTGGTCCAGTAAAGAAAAGAGAGGATTTTTGATTCCATAGATTATGTCATAATCCTCAGTTGTGTTTTGTATTTTAAATAAATATAACATTTTCAAGATCTCATGTCTTAGCAAGACCCTGGAGTTGCACACACCGAAGTGGTAAGTAGTCTTAAGGGCAGGAGGAGTTTAGAGCCAACAGTGAGTTTAACTTCAGGCCAGCAAGGTAAAACCCATGCTAAGAGAAAGGAGGGAGCTTGTTAGACACACAGGAATGGGAACAACCACTGAGTTACAATTAAGGTGCTGTTGGCTTGTTTAAGGATGGAGGCATCTGTCAACCAGTCTTCCGTTTGAAAGCCCTGAGAAATCATACAAAATAAACTGTCCCTCGTTAACTTGATTTGTGCTCTTTCTGTGAGAGATGTGTTTTCCTTGTTTGTGTGAGACAGAATGATCTGATTTCCTCTATGCATAGCTCGAATATTGTAAAATTGCATATCTGATTTAGGATAAAATAAACCTTTTCCAATTAATAAACCTGCGAATAGGTCAGCTTCAAAGACAGCATCATAAAACACCCACAAGTGGCCATTAAATATTTATGGACCGAGCATTTGTAAGAATTATCAATGGGTATCATAGATTTGAAAGGCTGTATCCCCATGAATAAATGACGATATTAAGCATTTGCAACCACTTTATAATTAAGGATACTTTTAAACTAGACTTCTGGTACTTTTTTTGTGGGTGTTAAGAGTGTTGGAGCTGTACAGTCTGGTCTTCCTGGTAGGGTAGTGTCAATACAGGAGTGTCATAAAAAGAAGGAAAAACAAGCTAATGTCTTCTAGACAACAGACAAGAAATTAGTAGAGGGAATGAACACTCAAGGGATCTAACAGACTAGCTCCAACTAAAATATCAGGCACTTCTGACATTTCTTTGAATTGTTTGGACTTCAAGTCTTTGGACTTAAGTTTGGAGACAGGTTCTGGATATTGTCTTTCTTTTAAGGCTATTATTTGTAGTGTAACTAGTGACCTAGGACCTCCTAAAAGTCAAGCGTGGGATGAAAATAGTATAAACCAAAACCTGCATCTTCTAAAGCAGAGAACTGATATGATCATAGCCTTTGAAGGGCTGTGAAACTAAAGCTGATATGAGCTTGTGTGGTTGTCAAAATTTGGTGTTATCCTAACCACAGAGCCTTATCCCTTGCCTCTTTCTGTCAAACATGGCTCAGAAAGCTGTAAGCTACGTTGGATGAGCATGACATCAGTTTTTAGGCTAAAAAGGAAATTAGCCTCTGGTTACGTCAGTGAGCTCATGTTGCGGATGGCCAAGTGAGAAGCATTTGGGATGCAGGTGAGGCAGAGTGTGAGGGAAAGGGGCACAAGAAAGAGCTCAAAGGCCTTTTGAAATATCAGTCTTTCTGAAGGTGCTACCTTTGGAATCTCAGGTTCCTCATTTGAGAATATGGCTGCACTAGCAGCAACACCGAGGCTACATTGGGCTGGCTTCAGGCTTGTGCCAATGACATAAATAAAGTAAGACTTCTGTTGTCTTTGAAATAGGAAGCTCCACTTGAATATGAGGAAGAACTTCTTTAGTGTGCAGGTGACCGTGCACTGGAAGAGATTTCCCAAAGAGGTTGTGGGGTCTCCCTCACTGGAGATAGTCAAGAGCTGTCTGGATGCAATCCTGTCCCATGTGCTGTAGGACAGCCCTGCTTGAGCAGGGAGCTTGGACCAGATGACCCACTGTGGTAGCTTCCAACATGACCCATTCTGTGATCCAGTCTTTAAAATCCTGGTGTCTGGTGAACAGTAACTACGGACCTGCCCTCCCTGCTATAAAGCACCGTTCTGTCACTGTTGAAGAGGCATGTCTCGTTTTCAGGAAGCAGGGCATGTGTGTGCTTCTGAGTATTTTCAGCACTGCCTCTGTGAAATGGTTCCACTTGTTCAAATGTTGCGCAGTGCCTCTATATGCTTGCACATATATATATATATACATATACACACACACTTATGTAATAAATGAATATAAAAATGATTAAATTTCCCCTCTCTTTTATAAACTAGGCAGTTTAACAAGTTAAGTATCTTCAACCTATTCTGACACTTAAAAAACCCCATTTTTTTCTGGCTTGAAAAAAAAAAAAATTACCATGTTGTCTTATACATCTCCTGGAAAGAACAGAAGTTTTAGGAAGAGGTGGTTTCTTTTTTTATATTCTTTTAATCTCATGTCTGATTCCTGGGATGCAGCAAGTTTAGTTGCCTCCTTTTTTCTGGTGGTTTGTACTAATTTTTTGTTCATGATCACACTTGTCTTATGTATTTTGTTGGTTCTATCAATCTTTACAATTTCAATAGTTTATTGTGCATTATTCCCTTAAAAAAAAAAACAAACAAAAAGACCCCCAACTCCTCCTATGTTTTTTGAACTTCTCCATGTATGTTTGTGTTCTCTAGGCAGCCTGTCTCTTTCTCCAGGCAGCAAATGACAGAACGAGGGGACACAGGTTCAAGCTGCATCAAGGAAAATATAGGTTGGATATTAGGAAAAAGTTCTTCATGGAAAGGGTGATAAAGTACTGGAATGGCCTGCCCAGGGAGGTGGTGGTCACCATCCCTGGATGTGTTTAATAAAAGGTTGACTCTGGCACTCAATGCCATGGTTTAGTTGAGGAGTTAGGGCATGGGTTGGACTCGATGATCTTGAAGGTCTCTTCCAACCTAGTCATTCTGTGATTCTGTGATTGTTATCCCATTTCTTAATTTTAGATTTCTATTTCTAATTTTTTTGACATTGTAGCTTAACAATTTCAATCTGTTCATTTTAAATGAGTATTTTTGAAATGTTTTGAATTATTAAACCAATTAAATTTTTAATCAATTTAAGTTTAAACTTTATGTTTAGGTCAATCTAAACATTGAACCAATTCAAAAGTTAAACAAGATTCATTGTTTATTTAATCTAAAATTATGGTTATCAAATAAGATTCAGGATTGATTCTGTTTGCACTTTATACTTCTCTTAGACTTTCAGAAGTTGAACTGCTAAAAATTATCAATGAAAAGATTGATTTTGGGTCACACTATTTTTAATAAGATAATAAGAAAGGTCATTTAATATCATATAATGCCATTTTAAATTGTGATTTTTAATTTTAAGGTGACTCGTGTACATTATTAGCTTATTAATAAAAAGCCTGAAATGCTAAAGTAATAGTAAATTACAAAATGTAATAAAGCTGATGCTTTCCTTTCACACTTAAATGTTCAAAAATTTGAAGCATCATGGCAAGACTAAATCACTCTATGCTGCTCATGATTACAAATTTAAGAGTTTTATTTCCTTTCCATTTAGATTTTTTCCTACTTAAAAAAGATATTTAGTCCTCATCAACTGCATAGCCTTATCTATAGCATTGTTTTCCTTATTTTTTATTTTATAGTCTTTTTATCAAGTGTACCTGAAACCAGTTCACATCAGAGAGTAAGAGTAAAAATGCTTCCGGCTTGCCTTCACACATTTCTGCGAGGGGTTTACCCTAGAAAGTTGTAAGTCCTGTCACTTGCTGAGTTGAAACAAAATGGGAAGAAAACTGTCCCTTTGAATCAAAGTCAGAAAATATCTTGAAATTTACGGAGGAACATCTCTTTGGCTGAGAAAGAGTGGTCTTCCATCATTAACCACAAGGGGTTTATGCTTGGTTAACGACATAGTAATAAGAACAAAATTGGCAGGGAGGACAAAGAGATCCATCCATGCCTTTCCAGGCCCTGCAAAGCTTATGGTACTTTGGAAAGACGCTCTTAAAAATGCCCCCTCTGCGGTCCTTTCTGCTTTCCTGACAAAGAGCCAGGAGTCTCGGATTTCCACTGCTTTTCTACAGAGTGCAAAGTCACGTCAGCCGTTCTCGGAGATTTTTGATGCGTGGATGTCTCCTGTCATCCCCAATCACGGCCGTACTCTTGAGCCAGGCCTATCGAAACTGAACTCTGCTGCTTTGCTGCAGGTCAGCTTTCATGGACAATTAGTGTTGTAACAGCACTTTGGTCGCAAGTTGTCGTGAGTGTTTATCATAAAGGCATCATCCCGGGGTGGATCGGCAGTGATCGGCGAGCCTCCCGCTTTCCGAAGCGCCTGCCGCTCGCCTTTTCGTGGGTGCCGGTCAGGTGACAGCGCCGCGGGGCCTTCCTCCCCGCAGCCGCGCCGCCCGCGGCTCTCCGGGCGCGCCGCTTGCCTTCCCCGCTCTCGGCTCCCTGCCTTGCCTGCCTTGCCTGCCCTCCCTGGCGTCCCTCTCGGTAGCTGTCAGACGCCGCCGTCGCGGCGCGCTCTGACAAGAATGAAAGGAGCGATCTTCCCGCTGCTGGGCGCCGCGCCGGGATTGACGCCTCGGAGGGGCTGGGCGCTGCGCGAGGTGCCCGGCTCCTGCAGCACGCGGGAGGAAACCCATGCGCCTTCAAAGTCACGCTGCTTATTGCGACTCGATTGCTCCCCCAGAGCCCCCCGTCACCGCCACCGTGGAAACAAATACCTGACTTTTATTAGTTGAAGTTTTCACTTTGCACTTGCATCAAAAAAGTACACATTACTTAGGGATCTTCCAAATGCGTTCCTGAAGCGGCCTCTTTAGTTTAATGGGACATAAGCCTAGCTGTGAGTAATGCTACTTTCTTGCTGAACATATATTTTTCAATATTTTTTATCTCTTGAAATATCTCTAAGCATTTTTAAGAACAAGGCCAAATAGAAGTTTTCTGATGCTGCAGATAATAGTGTTTTCATTTTATGGTGGAAAAAAACCCAGAAGAATGCAGTCCACTGTAGTCTTGGCTCCTGTGAAACTGTAGGGAATGTGGCTCTTTTCAGTGTTCTCAGAATTTGGTCCAGAATGATTTACCCATAAACAGGTGGCAAGTGAGGAAAAGAGTCGGTGTTTTATTGCTATGTCTTTATATATACATGTGTAGTCCTTTGACATTTTTTCTTTAGTCCTATGTGTTAATAATTTTAAATCTTGATAGTAATTTTTCTAAAATAAGTGGTTCTCCTTATCTGATGCTTTACTTGGCCAAGTGATACATGCCTTGCAACTGCTTTACTGCACAATATTTTGTAAATATAGAATTTTACAATTCTCAGAGCATTGGCAGTGTGATATGGGCATGCAAAAAACCCAAAACTCATCTTCAGTGCTCCATCAGAAAATGCAATATTTTCTTATCCCTGCAATATACCATTTGCAATTCTCTGCTAACTGAAAAAATACAATTGAGTAACATTCATCAAGCCTCAAAACAAAAGCAAAATGAAAGCTGTTTTGGTGGACAATATGCATATATACTATGTATGAAGTGCATGTGTTTGTGTATTTTTTCAATGTTGCATAAACAGTGTAATTTCTTAGCAAAAAAAAAATAAATTTCTCAGCATAGTTGTAAATAAGGAAAGAGAATTCTTTTTTATTTCTTTGATTTTTTATTTCTCTTTTCTTTCAAATCTGGTTTTGTTTTTTATGTGCACAGAGGTGATTTTGATTTTTTGAACGGCTTGGATGTGACTTGTATGAAGGATATATGAGAATACAAACCTGTGATCTGTGTATTTTTCTTTGTCTTAAAGTTCTGGGCTTTTATCAGATGCTGTATAGGCATTAATTTGAAATCGTGACATAACTTTCCTTTATGTCTGGTCATTTTTGATATGAAAACCAGCAAATGGGCCTTGTTCCAGTTTGGAAGCTATTGTAGAATAAAATAGACATGTGCTAGGGAAGAAGATAATTCATTTCAGTTGTGGAGAACTGTAGGCATGATAAATGATTTTCTTGTGTAAAATTCCCCATTTCTGAGACAGTATTAGTTTTTACTTTAATTACCAGCTCCAGTAATGTTTCCTATCCATAACTGTCTACAAAATAGACTGTTGCTGAGCAGAGGGTATGGCCTGCTTACTCATCCATTGAAAAGAGTGCCTAAGTTCTACCAAGTCTTCCTTACTTGGTCTGAACTGCCTCATGGGAGAGTGTCCTTCATTTAAATATTTAAATATTAATGTTTCATTTTACAGGCAGAAAACTTCAATGTCATTTTAAGGATATGTAACTTAACTGGGGAATCAGTACCCAACACAGGAGTGGGTAATATTTTTATTTTTCACCTTAAGAGAAAGCATTTTAGAAAAATGCTACAATGCTTCCATCTTGAGAAGTTTGACTTGTATCGTGTTTCCTTGTTGCAGAATAACAGCAGCAACAAAAACAACAGAAAGAGGCTGTCAGGGTGGTTTTCTCAAAAATGGTTTAGCTGACATTAGCCACAAATGAGCAGAGCGACACTAACTACTAATTGATTACAGTAATTACGCAGTCTTTGGCTAGTTTGTATTGGCAAACTATATATACTCCTCACATAAATGTGAACTTGCAGAATGCACGGAAAAGGTCACTCTCATTTGCATGATAGGCTTCATTAGAATATGCTAAGGACAAGACCTAGTGTTTTATGACTTCAGGTGATGAATAGCTACCATATTACTCTGCTCGCTGAAAGCATGTTTCAGTCACCTTAATTTACATGCTGTTTTTTAACACCAAGAAAAATCTGTGGGCTGGTAGGGAACTAGCAACAGATAACAGTTTCATTTTATTATGGTTGCATTGCGGATTGTGTTTCATTTTGCTCTTTGTTCTACAGAGGGAACAGACATTTTTTTCAATACTTTCTTTTCAGGAGGAAATTTTTCTATGATGTGTGCATTTCTCTCAGCAATGGCTATTTTGACCCCAAACTACAGTTTTGTTGGCAAGGACAAGAAAAAAATTTACCCCATAAATATAGATATTTTACAGTAAGTTTTTCCTTTGAACATGGGGACTGAAGTAGGAAGGCAATTCACTAAATCTTTAAAACTGGACATTCCTTGTTTCACTGTGTTTTCCAGCAAGAATGGGAAATGCAGTGTTTTACTTCCAGACTGACTTCAGTGTCCACATGCAATGAAAGAAAAATAATTCTTAAGTCTGGCACAAGAAATGTTTTTCTAAAAAAAACCCAAAAGTATGCATTCAGAATGAGAATCGTATATTAGATAGTAATTCTTTCATTCTAACTGCAGTTCTCCTTACAAATCTTATTGTACAACAGGCAGTAAGATTTCTCCTGATATGGTTATTTGTATGTTGTATCACACTGGAATATGGGCCTGATGTTTCTAGATATGTAGCTTTTTTAAAAATTTCCTGGATTACAAAAGGTACTTCTTTGAATAAAATTGGGTAGAAAATAAAAAAAAAAAGTGGACAGTTTTATTATAAATTGCAGTTTTGTAATAAAATTGTACAATGAGCTTGCACAAGCTTTTTAAAATATCATTGCTGCCACTGAACAGGTTTGTAATTTATTTATTCAGGAATGTTAGAGGCATTTTTGATTTATTTGTTTTTAGAGAAGTTTTGTTAAGCAAGATAATGAGCAGAGCTGGTGTTAATCATTTACTATGCAACTCTGAAAAATGAAAATTTTGCATATCTTTAGCACTATTGGGGAAAATAAATTCACTCATAATGCTAATGGTCTATTGGTATAATTTTTAAAAAATGTTATCTGTTACTCTGGAGAAATCCAATAGATTCATATGTTATGCTTAAAAGCTAAACTAATCAATATATAATTTTGCATCCATATGTACATATGTATTGAGTAATCAGAAGTATTTGTTAACTGTAAAGATGAAAAATGAATTTGGGGGTGGTCAGTGCCATAGGTGCCTACATATTTGTTTATGAATAGCCCTTCAGGTGAACAAATTCCGTGGGTATGCACATAATACGAATAATACAAAGTTTACTTTTTAGAGCAGGCTTTCAAGAATACTAAATGAGTTTGATCCTGTTCCAGGTGGCCAGGGGTTTACCAATACGGCACAAGTTGTCATGGCCTTTGCTAAATAATATTTATTTTAAGGATTTACTGTAACAGTCTAACTAGTATAGGATTTAGTGTAACTAATTTAGAGAATTTAAAGATTAGATGCCCTTTAACTTCTCTCTGTTTATACAGCTCAGAAATTGCGATGTGTTCTGTCTGGCATGCTGTCCTCTGGTTTTTAGGATTAGTGTCTTCCATTTTTCAGTTTCCTGCTGAGCAACTACAGATGGATAAAAGTGACTTTGGGTACCAGATCACCTGATTATCTGGGGATTTTTTGTGGGTTTTTTTTGTGGTTTTTTTGGGGGG
>VXBQ01002196.1:111385-136385 GCA_013400175.1 Phainopepla nitens
GGGGGGGAGGTTTGTGTATGTTTTGGTGGGTTTTTTTTGTTTTTTTTTTTTTTTTAAATCTACAGGTTTTTGAGGACAAACATAGGTTACTTCTCAGGGAACTAATGGAGTTAGTGATTTTGGCTTTTGGACCATGTGAAACTGTTAGCTTTATAAGGTGCTGGCAAGGTTGCTTTGGGACTTTGTTATTCCAGAAAAGGACTATATATTTTTTATCTGTTAAGCATTTCACCACAGATATTAAGGTCGGGAAAACAGCCTTTTGTCAGGAACTTTTCTAATAAATAAATTTAATGATCTATTAAAAACTAATGAAGGAAAGTGTGATCTGAAGAAGACAACTGAATCTTTGTATGTTTTTTCCAGTTATGGCCTCTATTCTTCAGAAATGTTGTAAAGGATAGGAGCCTTTCTCTGCACTGTCAATAACCCAAGACATTTCTGAATGATGCGTGAGCTCTGTCATTTGCCTGTCAAGGAGAGATGAACCTCCAATTCAAGCACAAGTAGTTTGACTTACTCAGGTGCTGGTGGACCATATACTGTTGGAACAAGCAGTTGAAATTTGAGCAGGGGAGGATCATGCCCTTTTAGACCTTCTTCTAAAGGAACATGCTTGGTTTAACTAAGATTTTCTGATACCTGCTATGGTGAAAAAGAAAGGAGGGGAAAATGGTACCCTATTACTCAAACCCTTTTTAGCATCTTTAGCAGAAAGAAGCTTAGTGACTTCTGAAATATTCTGCCACTGTACGCATGAACCTCCATCATTGAGGCTGATAATGAATTTGACTGTTTCTTTACTATGGGCTAAATTCCAGGCTGTGTTGTTACTCTGTACTGCACTCCATTGCTTGTCCTTGTTGTTATGCTCTTTTATGCCAGAAAAAGAATGCAGTTTGACAGCTATCACTACAAGTGCCTGTGGACATCATATACAAGCCAAATGCTAGATGGTGATAAATATGTTATGATTAGACCTTGTTATCTAGATCATATGTACTGTAGTGAAACCTATACTTGTTTGCTCTCTTCTTGGGAGGAAGTAGACTTGCATTAATATAGAGATGCATTGGAAACAAAAATAATTAAAAAAAATCATTTAAAAATTAATGTTTTCAGTTTAATTTGTCTTGTTGCTGGCGTGAAAAACTTAGTTTCTGAATGCTTTATGATACAATTTTTAGTGATGCATGTACAAAAAGGTAAGAGGAAATGCTATGTTTGTGCTTACCAAAGTGATAAGAAAAAGCAGAATCCTTTAGCAACTGCAAATGTAAGACCTACAGATGTACATAGAAAAATATAAGAAGAATGCTGAAAAAGGAAATTCCATTTTAACCTGAAAAATACTTGAAAGAATTTGCTTGTTCACTTCTGTCAATGACTGCCTGCTAGCTCTTCTTTCCCTTTGTCATGGAGTGTATGAAAAACAAGGGAAAAGATGTGTAGGATATGGTGGTCCCTTCTCTGTTCATGGTTATGTCCCAGAAGAGGGAACAGTGAGGTGCTGATGTGTCCCATTTCTAAACATGTCCAGCCGAAGGGATCCATGGAAAAGTTGATAGCATTGAGGGAAAAACAGTTCTTCTTGGGCGGAGCTCTTGAGCATGAAGGTTGGCCCTCCTGCAGGCAGGTTTCTCCACAGCACAGCTACTGGGGACATGGAAAATCCAGTTAGCTGAATCTTCAGTGTGTCACGGGGTACTGGTGTACCTGCTTCACCCTTGGCACGGCAATTGTTGCATGTTCTGACCAGTCCAGGGGTTTAACTTGTGCTGTGGCTAGCATGGTGTTCCTCTTTTCCAGACTGGTGGGATTTATTAGGAAAATAGTAGGCTTGGCTGTGAATCCTTGTGTAAGGACAGTTGTCACTCACACAACTTCATTTATGTCACGCCGTGGTGAAAGAGTCTGGGAGTTTGAAGGCTTCTAGGATCCCTTCCAACTCGGCATATTCTGTGATTCTGTGATCAGTGACATTTTTACTAACTCGCACCCATCCTTCCTCTGTAATCCCTGATTAGAGGCAGCAGTATTGGGTAATTACTTTGACTGCCCTTAAAATAAGTAAGTAAATGTACTCACAATTTTACAACATATACTCATTTTCATCAGGGCTGTTTAAACACGTCTTGAAGAGTAGGATGTGTTTTTAGTCTAAGCGATGGTAAACTCTGGATGAGTTGTCAGTACTGTTAAGATTTGTGAAATTCTCTAATAGGTATTCAAGAAGGTAACTTCAATGCCAGGTAATATCTGTGTTCTTGAGTGTTGTGAAAGGGTTTTTCATACTTCTGTTTGTACTTGGGACTGCTCAGTTTTGATTTGTAAATTGTGTATATCACTTTTTGCATTGGTTTTAATTTTGAGTGACTGTAACACAGCTGTTGAAGGATCCGTGTTTCGAATGACTGTACTTTTGTGATTGAATTAAGATAAAGGCTTGCAGTTGGTAGGTATGCACACCATCTTTCCCACTTCCCCTCCTGGAAAAAAAAAAATAGAAAAAAATAGAAATCTGGTTATGTCTTCAGGCTTTCTATGCTGTAGTCCTAGTCAGAGTGCTTGAGATGTATTTTGTACTCATATATCCAGGTGGATTTCCTAGATGGATGTACAAGAGTCTAAAGCATAATGAGATCTAAATTGAGGAGATAACAGGATACTCTCAGCACCCCATTGAATCCAGTCTTCTCTGAGAAGTGAGAATTTCCTTCAGATGACGTATAAAAATGGGATTTCTGGGAGAGTGTTTGGCCAGGGATATTGTAATCGATGCTAATTTCTCCCACACCTGTTGTCTTTTAATGTCTCCTAGAGGTGCTTGCAGTATTGGATTCTTCCACTCTTCTAGTCTTGTGTAAGCAGGCAGGGTCAGGTAATGAACACAAAGACTAGTTCAGATCTAGTTACACAAAATCTCTCCTTGTGAACTTAAGTATGTTGACATTATCAGCAGACACATGTCCATTTTGTATAGCAGGAATGTGCAGGTTCAAAGAGGCAGAAAAGTGTGATAAGAAAACTTGGCATGAACAAGCAGATTCCACTGATGCATGAACACAAACACACTAGCTCACAGATACACAAATATTCTGAGGCTGAAATAAAATAGTTTCTTGGCAGTTCTTATTCACACTTAATTGGCTAATTGCCCAGCCTGACATTGGCACTGGCAGCATTACAGAGGTAATATTTTTTTAAAGGGTGAGCAGTTCCTCAGCAGTGTCTCTGACATCCTTCATTCAGATATCTTTTTCTTTGACAGCAGGTGTAGAAGTTTTATCATTTTTTAGGATCACCTTTTATTTCTATTCAGTGCTAGGAAAATATGTACATTGAAATCTTCTTTGTGTGCTTGGAGTAAGTAGAGAAGACAGAATATTTACGTAAAGCCAAATAATTTTATATGCCTATTCCTGTTCTTGTAGGATCTATTAGATGAGAAAAAAGGTCTGAGGACTTTCCAACATGAGCATCCTGTATTGTGGAGATTTAAATAGAAAGTGCAAGGTGTTTCCCTTTTTGTCATCAATGTTGGAAAGCAGTGGCATGACCAGCTGGTAATGGGTTAAGGGATCAGCTTATAAAAATTTATTGTTCAGGGGGCTGAATAGCTCAGGAGATTAGTAATTGGATACAAATCCCATCACCTCCAGACTGTCTGTTCACATGCAGCTCGTCTTCACACTGACCACAACTTGTTATTGTCTGATAATTTTTTATAACTTCTCTTTTAAGAACTTTGGCTCCTTTGTATTCCAGTGAAAGTCACCATCAGAAATGATGCTTAGGTTTGTTGTCACATTGGAAAAAAAATCACAATTGAAAGGGCATGGAAAATGAACTTTAAGTAACAGCGACTAAAATTAAAATTGGTGGAAAATAGAGGGATATTAAGAATTGCAGTCCAGTGAACTGTAAGTACTGGGTAAATTGAAGTTATATTTTAGAATACAAGTCTAAAACACAGTCATAATGCCAAGGCAACCCAGTGTTACAAAGAAAAAGTACTTCCAAATATATTTATATGTGTATGCAGGCTATCTTTTTGTAAGAATATAGGTAGTCTGGATAGCTATGCATCCTTTATAAATTCCTTTATAGCAGGACAATAAATACCTAGCTAATTGTTGTTTTGGAGCATTTTCTTTATGAATTAGTGACTGATAAAAAAGATGCTTGAAACTTTTAAAATTATTAAGTATGCCATATCACAAAGCATGGAATAGGCATACCACTGCTGACATACTTCTGCTTTAAAAAAAGAAAAAAGAAAAAAGGAATAAATCTCTTGACTATTGTTATTTAATTACCGGCACAATTTAGGAGATTGTTCTGTTGAAACCTTTAATTGTTCCACTGAGGCAGTGTGTCTATTTTGTAATATCTACCCTGCACTGGTCAAGATGCATTTTTTGATGCTTTATTTTTGGGGCTATGAAATGAATCCTACAAATTATGCACTTGACAAATACGCGATCTAGTCAAAAGAAAGGAATTCCTTTTTCTTCTAAAAGCAATTTTCTCCTCTGTTTTTGGATTCTCCAACGGATGTGATCTATCTGTCACTGTGCTCCACAAGAAGTTTTCTTGAACTTGTGCAGAAGACAAGCGCTTTCAGAAACTTTAGCGGTAGAGAAATTGGCATTGTTTATATTTGGGATTGCTGATATGTTTTAGGCCCTCATTATGCAGGGTTCTGCATGTTCTTGTGGTTTCTTTAATACTTTGGGACTGTCTGGGTGGTGTTCAGCTTTTAGCAGAATAGAAGTCCTTGTTGCATCATTTTCTTCTATCTCTTCAACTGCAGTTTAGGTGAAACTTATAAAGCACTCCTAAGAAGGGTGTGTATAAATTCTCTGAAATGCAGCAGACATAACCTGTGCTCAGCAGCACATTTTCAAGTTTCCATCTGTTGTGCTTCACTTATGTGAAGCACAGTGTCTCTGCAGCGCTGTCCCTTGTCAAGAGGAGCTCAATTGCACTGTATCACATTAGAGAATTTCAACTCTTGCTAGGTCAGTGGTCTCAAAAATATTATTTCAAAAACTCCTTGATAAATTTTAAAACATTTCAATAAAAGAATTAAAACTCCACCAGTTTCTTTTTGGAGGATCTTGGGAGCTGCTAACTGCTGGAAATCATACTGTCTGTACAGAATAAGACAGTTGCTTTTTATTTTTAGGTGGAATTTTTAAGTGAAACTAAATGAAGTTTAATGGCTTATAACATTGCATGAATTTGTCAAAACTGATCAGCTGGATTGCTACACAATGAATACTGAAAATGTTCTGGTTTTTAGGCTTATAATAGCCTACAGCCATTCAAAAGTCAAAATGTTATTTGATGATTTCAGAATGTTAATGAAATTATTATTAATAGCACATATATTAATCTTAATGATATATGTAAATATGGGCAAATGTAAAGCTCTGTTGACACCAAAATAATTATTCTGCTGCTGAAAGTAAACCTGGGGTTAAATTTCAGTGATCAAGCATAAAACAGTTCGCTCTAAATGTGTCAATAAAAGAATTTCTGATGAAGTTTAAAATTGTATACAGGCTCAAGAGATTCAGAATGTTTGTTAGTACAAAAAAAATTGAAAAGGAAAGGATGATTCTATTTGCTTTTAAATTAGCAGAAAATAGTAACAGACGGTTCAGATTAAGAAAAAAAAGATGTAAAGGGCTTTGCTTTGTTGTTATCTTGATTTCAGAAAATAGAGTATCTAATGGATGTTTAAGTGTGGGGGCTTTTTAGGTGAGAGGGAAGTAACATATCATTCTCCGCTGTGAATTCATTTGCTTAATAATTTGATTTGACTGGCTTAACTTTTGTTTCTGTGCTTTTTGCTTTTTTAAGTTAAAATGGTCCTTCTCTTGCAATATACATATAATTATTTTTTTTCCCTATTTGGTGGTGTTAATCAGACTGTAATATGGTTTTCATGCTTTCTTTCTTTTTTTTTTAGGAAGGCAACAGGGTTATGTTCAAGGAATGTAGAGATTTCTTGTCTGTCGTTATATGCAGTAAACAGCATGATACATCTTTTATTGTAATATCTATCTTTGAAAAGCTAAATGTTGGTAGCAGGATATGATCTCTCTGTATTGCAGCATGAAAAGAAAGGGAGTGAACTTGGCTGTAAAGGAGAATTTCAAGGCATTTTACCTGTTGAGGGCCCTGTAGAGCCAGAAGTATGGTGACTTGCCTAAGTGACAGGCAGTGGCAGCCGTGGTGTCACTGTGTATTATCACCTCATGCTAGCTGGAAGCACTCCCTGAAGCCGATCTAGGTTGTATAGTCCTAGATGAGGTCTTCATGGGTGCTGACCATAAAAAGTTCATCAAAGTAATGAGGCGAGGCGAGAGCTTGGCGCTCATGGGCAGAGCTCAGCACCAAGGAGTGTGAACCGGCTCCAGCTGTGACAATAAAACAGCAGGTGGCTGCTGTCATTAGGGGTGGCAGATGAGGCAGGGGACTAACATTCAGCCCACAAAACTCTCATTTGTTAGCCATCGCCACTGTACCATGCAAAATAGCTTCCATCTCAGTCAATTTTACTTTGCAAAATATTACGCAGTCGCCATAGGAAAATTAGAGCCTTGGGTTTACAGGTTCCTTGGATCTTATAATCAGAAAACTCAGTGCTCTCAGGTTATGTGGAAAATTGGACTTTTTTCTCCCTTGAACAGTTTGAAGATCTTTACAGTAATTTTATAATAGGTTGTTTCCACCCCAGCATGTGTTTATCAGTTAATATTTTGGACTATTTTGTTTGTTGCTCCTTTATAAAATCAATTCCATCCATCCATACAGCTGTGTGTTGTACATAGCACTGCCTGCTATTCAGTATTATAAAAGTTGCACACTGATCAGACTGTTTCTGTCTCTATGTCTGTCCAGATACAGACATTTCATGTAATAAATAATGGGTTTTTTTTGAGAGAAGTTCTGCCAATCTAAGAAATTGTTAGGAAACAGAACAGCCCTTTAATTTGTTGGGGTTTTTTGTTTACTTATTTCTGCTAATATAAAATGCGAAAGCATTTTGTATGTGTTTAATCTTTGCCGAATATTTTTAAATTACCTAAAATTTGAGGCCTTTCTCATCTGCAAACTGTCCTGGTGCAGCTCATCCCTGCAGCAAGGCCTGTGGGTGTCAGGGGTTAAACAATGAGGAGTGTGTTGGCTCCAGCGTGAGAGCCATTTTACTTGCATCCTCTTACAAAGCTAACCAGAGAATTGCCTGTCAGTGGTTACATGCTCTGTTCCATAGCTGTAAGTGACCTCCAGGAAATATGGAGAATTCAGGTGGTCATTTGGACACGTGTCAGTTGTGAACATGTTAAATTCCAGTGCTCTAGCAGGAACTCATTCATGAAAATCAAAATGTGACACAATACTGAATAAAATGGAGTGCCACAGCGTGGGTTGGTGCCTGTGTCACGTGTGCTGTCTGCTTCCCTCCTACTGAAAGTGGACCTGTGGAATCCCATAATTTCGCTCTGGCACTTGAGATGAGGCTTTATGGGGCTATGGTTGCAATGACACCATGGATTAGGAAGAAAACCCCTTTAACTGAAACTTCATTTCAAGAAGATACTCAAAAAACAATACTTTCTTTTGACATGGTTTATGTTTCTTTATAGGACCAGGCTGTCACTTTGTATATAAAACTGAAGTTCTGTAATTTTTCCTGTTAGCAATATATATTTCTTTTATTGCATCTTTTTGAGTAGTTTGTAAATGATTCTTCTTTTTTTTAGATAGCATGCCATAAGGTTTTGTTTGAAACTACACTGATTTCTCCTTCACTTCTTTGTTTATAGGTACACTCAGCATGTGTATGTAGGTTTATCCAGGCCCTTGAGATCAAAGATGGTTTTTTTCCTCAATTCCATTGGGCAGCTATGTAGTTCCTATATCTCTCAAGTTTGATTTGTGGCCAGAAATGGTCAGAGTTAATCTCAGATGCTGGCTGGAAGTGGAGTAATCTTTGCCAGAGAACATCTTCTGCTGTGTCACAGATATCATCTTTATGACTGTACTGATTTGTCTGATCTGTATTCCTGTGGCTTTTCCAGACTCATGACAGTTTTCATACCAAGTACATGCAACATCCTTACTGGAGTGCAAGCATGTGGGCTGATTTTGTGTGTGTGTGTAAAACATTCTTCTAAATTCAGTGGAATTTTTTTTCTTATCTTTATTGCTTTGATAACAGTTATATCTCAGGTAAGTACTCTTTATCCCTTCAGTCCTGGCTTCGAATTTCTGAAATGACTCCTGCTGGCCATCAGAGGAAAACCTGAGAAACCCCAGACTGTACTTGGCAGCTTCAGTGATTCCCCTGCTAAGTATGTGACTGAGGTGATGAGAGGTGTTAGCATTTGCTTCTGTGCTGCTTTTCATTTCTGCATCCTCTACGATCAGTACCATAATTTGAGAGAGTTTTGTCGGTCTGTAATACTTGGATAGTGCATAACAGTCTGTCTGGTCTGCATATCATGATTTGCTTTGAGAGACTCTGTTACTTTCTTCAGTCAACCTCTTTCTTCAGTGAGAGGAGGAAGTTGCTGCAAAACTCCACTTTTGGGAAGAGCTGGGCATGGCTCTAATGGGAATATCTGGAAAGACTGAGATGAAAATGGAAGCTCTGAGCTTTTACTTATGCTCAAGTACTAACAAAGATATCTTCCAGCAAAGAAAAATCAAACATTAATCAGGCATGCTTGTCAAGTATTAGGTTTGCCTGATGACACAGTGTTAGGTGGTTCTTAGTCCCTGAGGTAGCAACGGCCAGGCCCAAGAGCCCTTGGACAAGGAAAACCGGAACCATCCTTGTGCTTTAAATATATTTATGGGGATACAAGTATTAGTGCATTTTTTGTGGACTGAAACCGATCTGATCCACATGTTAGCCTTTTTATTTATTTGGCTGGAGCCAGTCAGTTCTAATTTGACCAGCCTGTTGTTAAAGGTTCATGCACATGGATGGTACTACTGATGGTTACAGATTAGGTCTTGCTGTCACAGGTTTACTATTTTTATGCAGCTACTTTGGCAAAAAGATATTCTGCAGTATTTTGCTTTCTACCTGAAGTCAAACAATCTTGTGGAAAGCTTGGATGTGAGGCAAAAAGGATGAGTTTTACAGCTGAGTTTAAGTCTCGGGAATAAACAAATCAACCAGCACTTGCTTTTCTATGTCAAGCAAAGACCTAGGGCAACATTCTCACTACTCTCACAGATCAAGCAGACTGCAGAGTCTTCGCTCCAGCCACCATCTATCACCAGCAGCATTTCGAATTGTGGGGAAATTGTCAATAAAAATTGTGTATGTCTTCTGATTGTGCATGACTTCTGAGCAGTTCAGTCATCAGATAGTGACCAATTTATTCATCTCATTCTTTTCTTGGTACCTCTCAACTTTCAAAAGACCACAGGCACTGTAGCTGTAGAATTGACTGAGTTATGTATGTGGCACTGCTACTGCAGGCCCTATGTGTTTTCTAGTCTACAAGTCAACTATCTTTAGATTTGTTTTGATTTCCTTTAAAGACAGGCAACTGTAGATTCTTTTGATGAGGAGAATTTCATTCTCAAGATAGCTCTTCCTGTAGAAGCTCTGCATAAACTTGGTAATTCAGTCTGCAGTGTTATTTCTGAGCCGTCAAGAAGATGCTACATCAAAAGTGACTTTTTTATTTAGAAATAGCAAAATATAAAATATATTTGTTTGGCTCTATCAATTCTACTTTTAAATAGAAAGTGATTAGAACATCCTTATTTTGAGATAGTCTTATAGTCTGTTTCTTGCACTTTCAAAATGCACAGACTTTGCTCCTTGGGATCACTAGGAAGCTCTTTACAAACTGTCAGCAGAAAGTCCAGTATTTCAAAAGTCCTCTCAAGGCACCTAGAGATGTTGTTCACCTGACTCACCCAAAAGACTGAATCTACTTTGAAGAATCTCTGCCTTCAAATATTAGCCTGTTTATCCTGCTGTTGCTTTCCAGATGCTAAATGATGATATGTGGAACTGATGCTTACTGCATCAAATCCTTCATCTGAAGTCCTGAGCATGCTAGGAAATGGACTGGATCATGTGTAGGAAGACAAGCCAGTGTCTGAAGAAAGTGGAAAGAATGGTAAAGGGAGGAATCAGAGTTATGAGAATGTTGGATATACAAATCATGAAAAAAGAAGACATAAGCTGTGTCTTGGTGGCAGGGGTGGTAATGCACTATTGTGGATCACCATGCTTACAGATGTAAATGTTCATTTATGTTTAAAGCATTCATGCAGCGTCATTTAGCATGGCAAGTGTGTTTTCTGGTGATGTCCTGGTTTTAGATGTTTGTATTAATCTCTCTTAAATGCGAGGCACTCCCAACACCAACCCTAGGGTTGCATTTCAGACATTAGGTAAAGAGGTTCTGCATTGTGGTAGACTTGAGAGGTTGATAGCAGTGCTAGAGAAAGCACATTGTGATCCTGGTTTTTTCTTCCTTTTCTTTTTTTTTTTTTTTTAGTACTTTGTGCAGCTGTTAGATTACCAGACACCTGTTAGAGGTGACAGTTACAGATGCTCAATAACCAATGAAAATTAATAGAACATGTGATTCTTTTAGCTTAGAAGTGATTTGGTAAGATGTGTTTTGAAATCTAATTACATACTGCTGCTGTCTACCATAATCACTTAACATTCATTAACTTCTCTGAATATTGAAACAAACATTTCTTGTAGTGGTACTAATTTTCTCATATGTTTGGAAGGTGATTTTCTGACAGAGGGAACACCTGACTTTAGAGTTTTTGCCACTGTTTAGCTATTTTAAGTTTGCTCTTCAAGCAAATAAAAGCAGACTTCCATTCGTTTACTTACAGTTAACAGTTGTTATTGTGTCTTCAAATATAGAAGTTCGCAGTTCCAGTCCTTTCTACTCATTTTTATGTTGATAATAGTTATCTGGCTGGACATGGCTTATTTCTGCTGCTGTCACTGAAGGGTACTTTTTGTATTTAAAATAAAACCCACTACACAATACCTTAAAACCAAAAAAGTTCAGAATGGACCCTGAGCTAACTTGCAGGAAAGTTACTCTTGGAACTCTTTGATTTCAGTTACAAAATAAGTAACTTCAGCTGAGGCACACAGATAAGTGAGCTCCATCATGGCGGAGAAAGTGATATAAATATTGCCTGTGAATTCCTTCTTTTGCCACAGTCCTTGCAATAACAGACTAAATTTCTGTCCTGGATGGTTTATATTAGAATATATGTCTCTTAAAAGTGGGATGGTGAGAAGACTCAACAACTTCAGATGGCAAGATAAGCTTTAGTGGAACAGTAGAGGATGTTTTCAGTTGTATTTAGTTTGCTCTTTCTTTGTACCCAGGTCTCTAATGTCAGAATATGTAAGAGGAGATAATTGTGTCAGTTGCTACTACTTTATGGCCATGGGGCTAATAATTCTTTGCCATCTTGAGAATAGCAGATTGGTGGCAGAGAGCAACAAGAATTTGTTGAGGGATGTCTCTCTCTTCTGGTTGATAGATGCAGGAATATGCAGGAACAACACAGTCGATTGATTGATTGATAGCGCGCAACTCATCCATAATGATCTGTCTGATATAGCAGTAAATTATTCTTGGGATTGATGCAGGTCATTGAACAGCACATTGACAATCCTGTTGTCTGTCATCCTGTTCATAGCAAGGCAGGAACAGTAGCTGCTGTGATAGTGAAGTCTACCTTGAGTGCTAGCTCTGTGCAGGTGTTCTGATAATACAGAACTTGTTGTTGTCTTTATTTTTTGGGCAGCTTGGCTTCATTGCTAGCTTTTTATGCGTAACAGTAAAAAAAAAGAGATGAGGTACTTTTAGAAAAAAAGGTTGTAGTCATTGCATTGATGATTTCATAGTAACATAAAAACCCCTTGAAAATGTTGGGTTTTAAACTTCAGTAGCAAAACTCCTCCATGGAAGAGAAGTTAATAAATGATTAAGAAACATACCTGATTGTTGCATGGAAAATTTTAACACGCCCCCCCCCAAACCCAAACACCCTAAATGCCACCCAAAATTGAAGCAGAAAGGCTAATAGTTCTCAGAAATTCAAAAGTTATGTTTGTCTTTAGGTTCCATGAATTACCATGATATCTTCCCTTGGTTCTTGTCTTGTTAGTGATGGCAAAGTCGTTCTTCATTTATCTCTTTTGGTTTCTCTTTTCAAGAGGAGAAGTTTCCCTTCTGCCAAGCTGCACACTGTTGAAGATGTGGATGGATGGATATGTTTTTCTTCACGGTTTAATTACCAGTGTTGGTGAGGGTGAAGCATAGAGCAGCCATATCCTTCTGTGACACATGGGGTCAGCAGGGAGTAGAAGGCAGCCTGAGACGGCGTGATCATGCATGGCTTGTTAACCTGTTGAAATGTTATTGATTTTTGGTTTTTTAAACTTACAAAAAATAAACATCTCCTTTATTTGGAAGTAATAAGACCTGTTTCATTTGAGTAGTAAATGAGTCTGAAGAAAACCCTATCTTTCCTGTGCAGGGTTCTAGGACTTGACATCCTGTCATGGAAGGCATGAAGTTTTTCTGATATTTGGATGTTTTCTACATTAGACTTCGCCCTGCCAGATATTTACTTGAACCTGACATCTTGTCACAAAGGGCATGAAGCCTTTCAGACTACTGGATATCTTCCACACCAGACTCTGCCCTGCCAGATACTTTCTTTTAAATTGAGTCCCTTGCGCACAGTCATGCAAGAGAGTTATCAGAGCTCCAGTCTGGACCCTTCAGAATCAGCAAACATCCCCAAATGATGGACTTGAAGAAATTCTCAGGAATTTAGACTTTTGATGCATGGAAAGAAAAGCTTACTCGTTCATAGGAAACCACTGTTTTCTGGACAGTTCTGCATTTGCCTTTGTGCTCTTGTTCCTGAAGTTAACCTGCTGAATACAAATCCTTGTGGAGACATGAGATTTGGGTAGTGACTTTTTATATAATTCGGAGAATTTAAAAACTTGAAGTTTTTTAGTCCATGTACGCTGTTTAAATACTATTTGACTAAGTGCTGATTTGAATATATGAAGTTCTACTTTTATGGGTAGAACATGCATAAGTGCATGCAAAAGTCTATAATTACATATACAAGTTTTATTGAAGGTTCTGAAATACATGTGTGTCCTGGTATTTCTTGAGAAAATGCACTATTTCTTTCTCCTACTGGTTGCTACCCCTGTTGGCACGGCTCCACGTCAACCACACATTCAACTACAAACAATTAGGGTTTCCAGTATTTTTTGTGACACAGTAAGAACAAGAATGCTTCATTAAGGTGGTAAGAACCGTAGATTCCACATTGTTATTTACTTGCCTGAGCATATCCCAGTTTCCCTTCTTGGCATCATCTGTGAAGCTTGCCTTGATTTTCTGGTTTCTTGCCTTGGGTGAGGATACAAGGACAGAAATTCAAGCACAGATCCCAGATAACATAACCTGATGTGAACAGGATAATGTATTATTTCATTGTATTCTGTGATGATGTATAAAAATTTGAAATTCTTTTTCTAGTTATTCCTTGATGCTGTCAGATTTCCCAGCTGATTAATCCAAAATCATAAAACATTCTATCCTTTCAATGTGCCTGAAACCTATGCTAAAACAAAGCACTAAATTCTTGGATTTGTTTATTGTTTCGATTTTGTTTTTTTCCAAAGGCTCTCAAGCAGCATTTTAAAACATCCTATGTACTTAGGTTATGCACTAGCTTACCTGTATTCCCAGAGCTAAATTTGTGTATAAAGAGGTTTTGGACAGTTTAAAGGAGATGTAAAGGATATTGAGAATATGAATAAAGGCTAGATATTCATTGTTATTCTCCTGGACTTTTCTGCTGTCGTTGAACATTGTTGTCCGTAAGATAAATTCGCCAAGAGCAGTTGCAGAGAGCAATGTATCCACTGAGAAGTGATTTAAAATTGCTCTTCAGCTGCTCGATACCTTGTTTGTAGAGTCCCACAAAAATAAATTCCCGTGCTGGTCCTCCTCAACAGTTATGTGCAGTTAGAAAATGACTGGTCTGTCACCATGGCTTCGAGTGACTTTCTGGGAGAGGTAAGATGTAGCTCCTTCCTTGGAGCTAGGCCAAGGCTGAGCACTTGGTAAACACGCAGGAAATAACAAGTTTCATGGCTTTATGCCCCAGAATGCTTGGTTTGGTTTGTGTGTGTGTGTTGTGTGTTTGGTTCTGGGGTTTTTTAGGCTTATCACTAACGCAGTGATGTACTTATTCAAAAGGAGAGAGCTGTTGTGGATTCAAAACATAATAACACTTAGAATCTTTTGCCCTCTCAAAGCACGATACTTCACGGAGAACAGTTCTCTCCCCACAGAGAAAATACAAAACAGACAGTACATGACAGAGTATTCCTATTCCTTGGGTACTGTGATGATAAACATTGTACATGCTGAAAAGTTTGTATTACACTAGAATAAAAAGTGGAAGTAAAGATTGTCCAATATGCTTCTTTATTCTCAGAATTAGAAGTCTCTTTGGTTTTTTTGGACTTTAAAATGTGCTTTTATAACTGAGGACAAGTCTATAGAGGCTCCTAAATCAGTTACAGACATTCTGAGAGTCCAAATACTATTTGAAGATTGCCATGGAGTATGAATGGTCACGTTCCTACAAACCACAACTCTTCTAAAAGGAAACCAGAATGTTCTGCAAACTTATTTTGGGAAAGGTGCTCATGTATTTATGATTTAAAGTAATTTTTATTTATAGTTTGTGTGCACAAAGTTGTCTGTAGGGAATGAAGATGCTATTCCAAAGCTCTGTGTAATTTTTCAACTTGTCTTTAATTTATCTAGTAGTTTCACCATAGAGTGTATGACTGAGGATGTTACTGGTTTTGAAGCCAGAGTAGTTGAAAATCACTAAAAAAGTTAACCCAATATAATTCTACTGCCAGCAAAAGAAATCCTGCCTACTTACCTTATTCCCCTTTAAGAGTAGTCTTCCTACCAAATGAAGGGAGCTCCCAGTGACCATGACTTGGATGTATAGGCTAAACATGGCTGCCTGTCAAGGAGAGCAGCTGGGCTGTGACTTCTTGTCTCCATGTGGGGTAAGGATGAGTTTGTTCAGATTAGAGTTTGTAAAACTGGTTCCAGGCCTCTAGTTGCATGTATTTGAAATAGTAGAGTATTGCAATTACAGGTTTTTTCTACTCCCTTTTGATGCGCTTGAGAAACTAGTTAGATTTTAACATTTGAATGTTTATACTTGCACTAGAATTAAAAACAAGAAATCGGAAATTTGGTGAAGCACGTATTGGTGCTTACTAGTTGCTGATGGAAAGATTCCTTTTGATTTGAAGATATATCAATGCAATATATCTTAAAAGCATTCACTCAGTGAGTCCTTAGAGGTGCCAGTCAAACTTCTCTTAAGATTAATTTGAAAGGCCAAGGCTAAGTCATGTCTATTCTAGCAGTAGTTTGAGAATAAATGATTTACCTCAGCAGCGGTAAATAGTGTAGATAAAACCATTATTTTTTGATGACTAAACCATTAATTACTTCGAAAACTAGAGTTACTGAATGTATGGGAAACGTTGTTTCTTTTGTAAAGCCAGCAAACACTGCTACCACCTCTCTGAAAATCACCTGCAGGATTTAGTAAACAAAACCAAATAGTTTCCACTTGTCTCTCTTTGAGGGTTTGTTTGTTTGTTTTAGTGAGTGGTTCTCAAACTCAGCATTCAAACAAGGTTGTTTAGACTTTGCCCCTTGTTTTAATAATGCCTTTCTCTGTTGGTAATTTTTTTATCTTGTTCTCAATTTCTTATGAAAATAGCAACTCTGCTTTTATTTTTAAGATCTGATTCTCTAAGGTGGAGAGCGGACCCTGAGCTTTGTGGAGTGCTCCAGACTTGCGCTGAGGCATTCTGCACTCCTCAAGTCTGAAGCCTTCGAGCCTTACATTAAAAGCTTAAAATGTTAGCAGGTGCGAAGATGCGAACTGAGTCAGGGTTCATTTTATTTGTGCTGTGTAACAGCAGCAAAATGGTTGCTAGAATGTAGATGCAACAGAGAGGAGGCAGAATGTGAGATAAATTGCTTCTTGTTATTACCAATACCTTTGTGTTTTGATTTTGCAGAAAGATATGTCTATCTGTACCCCCTGCAGTTGTGTGGTATGTGAAATGGTCGGCCTTTGTTTGGAAGCTTTAGCTGTAAATGGGCTCAGAAACCAAAAAGTGCTTCCCTGCAAATATTGTGTATCTGGTTGGGATCTTTATATTCCATGTAAATAGCAAAATATCCCTTTACAGCTCCGATTGCACATTGCCCTTTCACAGTAATTTCATTGAGTTTTTTTACCTTTTAGAGAAGGGGGAAAATGGAAGTTTGTAACAGGAAATACAGGTATTTTTAAATGAAAATATGTTTGGTACCTTCCACGGCTGTGTGGAAATACTATTTCTGTTGAAAAGCAAAGGCAGTACATTTTGTAAGCCTTATGCTTTTATTAGAACACATTTTTTTATTTTGTTACAATTATTTTCCCTATGTACAGTAATTTTGACGACACTTGCATAGTAATGATGATAATGGTGTAATAGATTATTCACAGTTGTAATGGTTATGATGCCCTACTAATAAGTTGGGTAAGGAAAAAGTATTTGGGATACTTTTTTAGTGTATTTTTGTAAAAAATAAGGAAATTTATATCATTTAAATAAGATAGTACTATATGCTTACACCTTACGGGATGCACAAGAGAGATTCTCTGTAATAATGTGCAAGTGCCCAAAGAAGATCAGACACGGAAAAGCTAAATTAACATAATTGTAAAGGAAAAGTACTGTGTCTTTGCTTTTGTGGCTCTTATACCCCATAGTGCTGGTGTTTTACAGTCCTTCCATTGTCCATTACTGCAAACACGTCCAGATGAATTCAGCGTTTAATGTTAAAAATCTTATAACATGCCAGTTTGATTTGTAGCCCTTCATATCATGGAATGCTAATTAAAATCATATTTTTGCATATGTCATGCCTTTCATGTACATATGCAAATAGAGTCTATTGCCTTTCAGCTATTAGTAATTAACTTTATGAAGGACAGCTGTAATACATAATTAACAAAAATGTTTGCAAGCCCTTTTCACACTGAAAGTTGCAGCAGTAAAATTTCTGCTTATCGAGAGAACCATTTTAGTTTAAAGCTTCAGTCTGATATCTAAATTGTTTGAAGCAGTCACATGACATAATTAAATTGATGTTATGGTCTTATCAGCAGAAGAATAGTACTTGATAGGCTTCTATCTGTTTCATTATGTATGTCACCAAAATTAAAGTAAATTATCTGTGTTTGGTTTGGTAGAAACATGATGCCAGGTAGCATGTATTTTGTTGCTGCTATTGGTGCTTTGAAGAATGTCTTGCCAGTTTGAACAATATTTCTGCTCACAGTGTATTCATGAACATGTGCTTCACATTTTTCATCCTTTTTTTTGACAAGGCTATAAAATAACTAAGGCTATTAATTTGTTTCTGTGTGTATCTCTTTAAATAATTAATACAATGAAGTTTGACCAGGCATAAGCAGTGATTAAAGCATCTTCTCTTGCTGTTTTTTCATCTTTCTCATTAAAAACAATGGAACTACCTGTATGAAGGAAGGTTGCAGGATGGGCCCATTAGGCTTAAATGAAGGTGTAGCTAAAACTGTATTACTTTATAACATCAGACATTGTTCTTTAGGTAAAATAGACTGTATTATCAGTATAATGTGTGAGATGTTCTAATTTGCAAAGGGAAGCAGAAACAGGTTTTCCATTCTTTGACCAATGATGTATGGTTGGGATTTGTAAGAGAAAAAGCCAAGGGACTGCAAAATGAGGGAAGCCTGTTCTTACAGAATGGACTCCCCAATTTAAATCACATCCTAGCAGAGGAGGGATTTTTTTAAGGTCTGACTTTGATGAAATATGTTCAAGTGCATGCTCAAAACAGAAAAAAAAAATCTTAAAGTGATCTTTCTTGTTTGGTCTTTGTTTGACAGGGTGGCATTTGTGATGAAGAAGCATTTGAACACTCATTTACTGGGCAAACACGGAGTTGGCACACCCAAAGAAAGGTAAACTGCTTTAAGATTCTTTTTCCTTGTATCTTATACAGTATGTGGAGATCTCATCTAGAATATTTAGCTTACCCACAATAAAGCCATCTGGACTTTTACCTCAACTCCGAGAGAGATCCAACATGTTTAAGTGCTGTGATGTCCTAGTGCTTATGACATGTCTGTAGAAAGAAATTCTATGTAAAAGGTGTAGGATTTGCACCTTTTGGGGCTTTTTTTTGACAGGTGATATTATTTTCTCAAAACTTTCATTGTTGTAAATGTCCCTCTCAGTACAAAATCAAATGTTTGGGTTTTTTTGGGTTTTTTTTCTTCCTTTTTTTTTTCTTTTCTTGCTGGCCTTGATGCTCATGGGTTTATAAAATTTCTTTCAAAGAGGTAAAGCCACAGAGGAATCAAAACGAAAGTTTCTTTAAGTGTTCTGGGGCAGGAAGGGAGATGAGTTTTCACTATTTTTAAAATGAATTAATTTATTTTTTCAATCTGTACACAGCTTACACTGTGTTTCTTATTCTCCAACTTTGTTTGCAAGCAGGTTATTTTTTCTGTGGTTTAAAATATAACTGTGTTTTACAAACTCAATGGCACTGTGTTTGCAGATAAACAGATTTTGCTTCAGATTTATTTGGCACATTGTGGCTTAGCTATTGCTATTTCATTGAATCTTTGGGCCAACTAGAAAATTGATGTGTTTTGGATAGCCAAAAGATCGCATATTCTCTTTCAGCCTGGGTAGATGGAGGTGTTCATTGCTGGATACTTGATACTGTTTCAAGTATTACTGCCTTGTAACTCATTCTTTGGGGGTAGGCTTTCATAAATAAAGAGTATTTTCTGGTTTTGATATGAAAAAAGAGGAAAATAAATGATAGGAGCTGTAGGAGAACACAGCAAATCTTTCTGAGCCATGTTCATTTCTTTTTAAAGACAATGGAAATTGTGGTCGATTAGACCCATTCCTTACAAGTTTGTCACGCTTAAATCACGGAGGTACCTAAGAGTAGACTTTTAAATTAACACCCTATGTATGTCTTAGTTTGAATAAGCACCGATTTAGGTGGTGCTTTTATTTTTAAGGAGATTTCCTCTGTAAAGGGCTTAACCAGAATTTCCCTAACATGTGATTATTCAAGAGTTTTGAGATATTCTACTTAATCTAAAATACACAATGATGCATTGAAAAAACAATTACAGTTTCATCAAAGCAGATATCAATAAAGTTTATGTTGGTTATCTCTTGTCATAGTACAACAATTACAAAAAGTGTTTTGCTCTGGTGGCTTATTTTATAACTGGAAGCATTCAATACCAATATATTCTTTGCAAGGGGGTACTTACTGTACAGTCATCATAAATACAACGTAGAGATAACTTGCATTACCCTAGTGAATACGTGCACAATAAAGGATACATACAATAGATTTCCAAATATAGTATCTTAGCCTGAGAGGCATATTTTTAGTGATGATCATCTTGAAATGAATTCCTAAACAAGCAGGATGCTGTAAATGAAATCAGTTGTTGCTGGCTTTTCTTTGGGTGTTTTGTTCTGAAAGCCTCCTGGCTGTGGCCGTTTTCCCCATTTCTGCCCGTATTCCTTCAAGGCTTTCTGGCTGGTTGGCCAGCATGGCATGAGGAGGAGGAGGAAGAGGTGGAGGAAGAGGGTGGCAGGTTTACAGGCCCTGGCTGCCCAAGGAGCAGAGGAGCCCTGCTGAGGCTGCAGCCTCCCTGCCCCGCCAGCTGGCATGGCTGGGGAGGTTTTGCCTCCAGCATAGGCAGGTGGCATTGGAGTGACTTCATGCCCTCTTCTTTTGCAATTTCTTCATCCAACTTTTGAGTATTTCTTTTCCACAATAGCTTTTCAGGTGGCACTTCAGCTTAATGTAGAGCAGCATCAAACAGTAGTGGCAGAGCTACAACAACAATATAAATTTCTAGTAGCAGTCCCTTGCTGGGGATGGGGGATGTTTAAGCCACGTGAACTACTGCAGTAAATACCAAACCAATGTTGCTTTCCTTTCCACCTTTCCTCTCCTATTAAGAGAAAGTTTGATGCCTTTTAATGGCTTTAGGAACCAAAGAAATCCTTCTTCTGCATGTTAAACCACCACTTTGGGCATAAACGTATCATAAATTAAGTTACATAGTTTTCTTACCTATGTAAAACATTAATGCCTTGATTATAATTTTGCAAGCTTGCTATTTTTTAATTTCTCTAGGACAATATAATCAGTTTATTCTTTATGTTTTGAATTTGATTCTGCCCTCTGATACATTGCATATTATAGCAAATACTAATAGAAGCTAGCTAAATAGGCTGTGACAATTAAATTAATAATGCATTTTATTTGCAAGTGTTTAGTCTTCATGGTTTGACTGATATATGCAAAGATGGTAATTTATTAAAAGTAAATTCATGTAATTGTACTACAGAATTTGATGGACCAAAAAAAGTTGTCAGCATGACTATCATCAAAAACAGAAAATTGAAAAGAAGTTCAAAAGGGTGCTTGAAAAAAATAGTTATAACGCATACACCCTGAGAAATTGAGACCCTCTTAACCAACTTCTTAGAATGGAATTGCTGGTGGTAAGCATTGAGATAGTCCTGAAAGGGAGAGAAAAAATACATTTACAATTTAGTAAGCAGTGGTTAACTTGTGCACCTTGCTCTCTTTAGCTTTCCATCACTACGGGGGTTTTTTATGCACAAAAGGGAGGAGTTATGGAGGCTGTGGAAGTGTTTGCATGGGCGGATACAGAAAATGAGTACAATTCATAATGAAATTGATTCTAAAACATCTCTTGTTTAGGTTATTTTCTTTTTTTAAAAGATAAAATTGATTTAAGGGGAAAATACTGTGCAGTTGAAAATCACATGTTTTTTAAAAAATAAACGTGTAGTAAAATGTCTGCACATTTCAGACACAAAACCCCGTACTGCCAAGTCCATTATGATCATTACCATTTAATAGCTAACTGAAAAGTGGAATTTTTTAACAGAAAGAATTCCTCTAAGGTATATTTTCCTGTTATTGGAACTGTGATACTGATTTATTGTCAACTTGAATGTGTCTCAAAACTGGCATGTTATCTGCTAAGTCCAAGGCCAGTACATAGTTGGTACTTCAGTGTCAGTAATCTTCATGGGACCTATAACTATATCTTATTGGCAGGATAAATCTTTGGCTACACCTTTATTGTGTCTAGGAGACATTGTGGTTGAGGACAAGGTGAATGCATCAGTAATGTTAATGGTGCCAAGTTCTAATTTCTGTTGCATCATTACTTTACTTAGGTGTAAATTGTGTCAGAGCACAGAACAAACAGATGTTTCACTATTAAGATATACACATACACACACATAAAAATATGAGCAAGAAAATAAAAATAAATGCACTAAGTCCTTCATCAGTGAGATTGAATCTTGCCACTATTAAGTACAACTCTGGATTTAGAAATTTTTATATGAAAAATACACATAAATATTCTTTAAAGATTTTTAGAGACACTGTTAGTATTGTAAAATATACATTTTATAGTTTATGATACTTTCTTAACTAGAATTCTACCTGGTACATCTGTTTAAAAATTTCTTTTACATAAGAAAAAGCCACAGAAAAGCCTTTATAGTTGTTTAATTACCTGATGTTCCTTATGAATTTTAAATGATGAGTTGCCTCTGAAATAACTTTACATATGAGTAATCCCATTGAATAAAATAGAATCATTCATATATATAAAGTTACCGGTAGCACAAACAGTCACTGAATTGGAATATCTGTTATAAAACAATTCCTGTAAAGATCATTAAAAATATATTCGGTTTTGCAAGGTTCTGGTATTTTTATTGTGCTTTAAGAATGGGATCATTGTTACAGTGCTAGTAACATCATATGAAGATCATATGATTTTCAAATGATCTTGATTGATTGAAAAAACTGTGCAGTGATTTCAACTTGAGAGCAAGAGCTATAGGTAAATACCTACTACTGTGTAATAGCAACCCAAATATGTTTGAGATGCTTTGTCAAACATACTTCTAAAATTTTCGTATTTTTACGCTTTGAAGTAAAAAGAGGTAATTCTTAGGTACCAGTTGTTTCATGTGCTTGCATAAGCACATCTAAATTTTTGAATATTAAATTCTACTAATATGTAAATATCATAAAATAGACAAGACTATGTCAGTGGAAGGGATTGTTGAGGTCTGAAAGAGAAGTAGCCAGGAAAAATGAACTTGGGGTTGATGTTCTGCATATTACTTAGAAAACTGACTTGTAATCTGCTGCTGTGTCCTGATATTTCCTTTTTGAACATAAAACTAGAAGTGAATCAAGTCCATCAGTACAACGCTCTTTTATTTAACTGAACTGTTAATTCTTTCGAAGCATTTTTCTTTGTTTGAGTAGAGAAGTTTGTGATAGTAACTATTTGATATGCCTGTTTTGGGTAATGCTACCCCTGCAAAGTAAAAAGATCCAGTTTGACATGACAGGAAATTTTGGGTAAGCAAGTGGCAAAAGTCACAAAGTGATGTGCCATATGTCCATATAAAAGGAAGTCGTTCCAGTCATACATCCCAGCTTTCTGCTTCTGCTGCATAAGTCAACCATGCAGGCCAAGAGGGTAAGGGTTAGCATGTAATCCTTTAGTAATAACCTGCTCGTGTTCTGACAGAATGAGTTCTCTGTGTGGCTGTCTCACAGAAGGGTTTCCAGTTAGAGGCACTGCCAGTACATATGGATCCACTGGACAAGAGGCTGCCTCTAATACCAGAGGGTGGTGTGCTGAGCGTCGCCTTCTAGAGCTTTGTCATCATTTTGTAGTGCTTCTTGCAAATGAGTTCGAGCTTTTTGCCTGAAACCCAACACTACTAGGTTAACTGGATAGGAATGAAAAGCTTTACTTAATTATTTCCTGCATTTTGCTTTGAAAGGGTCTTGGAGAGTTACATAATAATTCTTTGGAAAACCTCTAAGGAAAGAAATGAAGGTTTTTAAAAATATTTACTATTTCAAATTTTGTGATGAGAGTACGTGTGTTTATAAAGGACTCAATTTTAGCAGTGTTTGGGAGCTGAAGTTTTGCCTAAGATGCATGCTAAGCTTTCCATGTTTTGGAGGCTTATCTGACCTTTGCAAGCAGTATTTCTTTTTGGTGTTCAGTTCTTGTCTGGTGTTGTACTATGTCAGAGTGTGAATCAGATTCCAAGGTCTTGGCTCCATAATCACTTGCTGCCTGAGTGCTTTTTTCTGTCTGTGGCTGACCAAGGAACATAAGGAAGCCACTGGGGTTACCTGTGATTCCTCAGGTACTGGAAGTTGAAGATGTGCTGAAAATTCACAGCTTTCCTCATGCCTTGTTGTCTGTACACACATCATATGCATTTGCTTTGCTACAAAGAAATGAATACTAGGCAGACATTTATACTTTTGAAGACTGCTATCAAAAAGACTAGTGATGACTTCAGAATCTTTTCAGAAAGAAAAATAAGAAGCGAAGGACTGTAAAAGAATGAAGTTATTTTGCTACTACTCATTATTTCTCCTTCTTATCAAATCCTGGCTATATTAGAGTTTAGTTCAGAAGGAAGGGCAATCTTAAGTAAGTTTAATTGCTAGGTATGTGAGATGTTTTGGAAATTTCTGTAGTCAGCAAAAGTCTTCCTGTTGTGAAAGCTTAGCTGCTATGGTTAGAAAATAGAGGAAGTACCTAATGGGATTCATGCTGCCCGCAGTGAGCACCTTTGGCTAATTTTAAGCATCATAACAAGATATAAATGATGATCTCACATTCATAAACAATCAAGTACTGTCTAGAGCATAGGTTATTAGTTCCATTAGCAAGTCTATGCTAACATTGTCTGTGAATCTGTGGAAGACAGTGTGGGTAGTTACTGAAAGCACCAGCTTTATTTCACAGTGGTTTGTTTCCAAGGAAAATGCAATTCCTTGTTGCATGCCATCAGCCAGGAAGTTGTAAGCTGCAAACTGATCCCTCCTCTGTTGCAGTCAGCTGAAAGTAAGTTGTTCCAGTTGCATGCCCCACCTTGCTGCTCCTGTTGTGTAAGGCAACCATGTAGGCCAAGAGGGAGAGGATTAGGAGGGCAGTATATCTCTAGATCCCTTTTTACCTGTGTGAGACTGGTAGCAAGGGACCTCTCCAGACAATTCTGCAGTCTATGTTACACTGCTTTGAGGGTTGAATGTTGTGATGTTTATAGATGTGGAATATTCCATGTCTTGGGTGATACCATGACTTTTAACTTTGATCAGTCTATATTATGCAACACAAATATTTATTGAGAACACTGTAAGGAAACAGAAACATAATCTCTTGACCATGCTACAGTGAAATATTTTCCATACATTTTGAAGAATCAAGAGGAGTATTTTGTAAACTTTGGAAGGGAAAACAGAAGTTCTGTGGCAAATCATGTATATGACTGATGGTAGAAGCTTAATTTCTACTTTTTAGCCACATGCTTCATAATTCTTACATCAAGTTATAATGGCATCAGGACTACTCTTCTGCAGCCAAAGCCGCTGCATGATTATTAAGTATGAATGTTTGTTTATCCAGGTTTACTTAAGTTTCTGCAGCTCAAGGTGGAAACAAAATGCTGGAGAAACATGTTCTGGAGTGAACAGTACCATGAACATAATGCTAAAATCACCTCCACAGTGTTATAATGTTTAAAAAAAAAGTTGACTGAGACTTGAGCAGTAGAAACATGGAGGTCTTCTTGTACTGTAAGGACAATTTTTGGCAGTCTGAGCCTGCAAGGTGTGCTCTGTACTGATCTCTGGTGGGAGAG
>VXBQ01002196.1:141385-176385 GCA_013400175.1 Phainopepla nitens
GTTGGGGAAATTAGAGTCCGCTACAGAAGAAGAAGAATCATGGGTTTATTATATTACTTAAAGAATCTGCAATTTTCCTCCCTTTGTTTCAAATTTTGCCACTACTCTGCTGTAGCAACTAATTTGTTTCTTCCCCCAAAGACTGGCAGCAAAAAAGACTTCCAACATCTCTATTTATTGTGCACTGTTTGCATTTATAATATTTTACAGTACACACTTGTAAATTAAAATGATTAAAAAATTCACATTAGGTCTAAGGGCATAGTGATTTTTTGCATTTCCTATGTTTTCAAATGAATTAAAATATAACAGTGCAGTTAACATCAAATCATAATGATAATTTGTTAGTTAAAGGCTATTTCAGTCTATAAAACTTTGATTACTTGGAATTTATCTGTGGTTTTATGAGTTTTCCCATATGATTGCCCACAAATTTTTATGTTGACTAAATTGTAAATTGTTTAAACTGTTCAAACAAATTACTTAGCAATTAAACCTTCAGCAAAATCGTAATTCATTTTAAATTTAGCACAGAGGTTTGATGCTCTTTATTGAAGAAAATAACTGAGCAAAATAGTGAAATATGTAAATTCTGAATCCTGTGTGAACAGTCCCCCATAGGACAAAACATTCCCAACACTGTGGGTATAGGAAAGCCTTCCAGTTATGTGAATTAATTTTGCAGTAAAGGGTAGCTTGAGGAAATTCCTGCTGCTGAATAACATCCAGATTTTATGATTTCCAAATTTTTTCCCCATAGGGTGTTTTGTGTCTAATTTTTAATGCCTGAAGTCTTAATATTTAAACATCAAAGCAATCTACTAGATATATAATTCTTCTGTATACCTGTGTGTTCTAGTAAAATAACTGCAGGTGCAAGGAATGCAACAGCTACAGGGAAAGGACAGATGAAATTAAGTAGTTTGATCATTGGTACATATTGGAGATTTTGAGGATTTTGTTTCTGTTTTTTTGATCAACTGATCTGCAGAAATTTTACCAGTACAGTGCATGAGTGAAAGTGTATTTCTGTGTTTGGATTTTTTTTTAGTTGTTTTATTTTTTTTTTCCTGAGGGCTTTAATGTTTTCATATATGATGTGTCTGAAACTTGTAATTTTAAAGATTCCCTTCTGTCTTCATTATGCTTATGTATTGTATAGATTTCTCCACATAGAATGATGTTCAGTTTCAGTATCTCCAGAGCTGCAAGACAAATAGAAGTGTAAACACAGAGCAGATGCATCATTTTACATAAGAAAACCTTGCTCCCACTTATCATATTTGAACTGCTTGTGTTTGTACACCTGTAGCTCACTGACAGTACCCTTCAGAAAATGAATTATTGCTTTTGTACCATTTATAGAAGACATGGCTCATTCTAGACAAATGAGAGATAATTTGTAGAATTTCAGATCCATGGCCTTATTTTTGTTGAGCACCATCACTCTGCGTAATGCTGTACATTCATAGTGCTCCAAGCAGATTCAAGATAAGAGGCACCAAAAGCTCAGTCCTCCTGTTTGCTTTCTGAAAATTTCCATGCAAATTCTTCGTCAGGAGGCCATCGTTGTCTGAGAGGGGTGTGGAGATGCCTTGTGGCTGTAAATGGCCACCTCAAACCTCATGCAGAAAATGGCTACTGCTTGTGACTAAAGCTATAGAGTTGCTCAGTTTCTGACATGTTAAGCCGGTTTCCTTCCAGCTGCTAATTGAAAAAGGTAAAGAGTTCTACTGTTCGTGAAGTCAGTGTTACCCATTTATAATTACATATGATTTCATCACTCATGGGCAAACTCACGTAAGGGTTGTTTCTACATTATTTTCTTTCGACAGTATGAGAATTCTGTATTCCCTTTATTTTAAACAGCCTGCAAGTAGGCAGATGTTAATACTAAAAAAATGCAGTGCTGAACCAGTTTCTTAGACCACTGAAATTTCATCTTGTTTGCTCACTTGCTGACATTTGTGTAGTTTTCTGCATATTTAGTGATATAGTCAAGAGACAGCATGAGGTCAGAAAGCATAGAAGTACTAGCACAAATAGATAGGTTTATCAATTTTACTTTTTGGTAAATATGCATAGCAAGTGCATTTGTACAGAGTTAGCTAAATACTGATTTATGCCTATCTAAGTAAAAGAAAAGCATTAAAATACTTGCTATCATCTTGAATCTCTAAAATGTCTGATAGTTCGTATTTCATAAAGTCACACATCTGAGAAGTTGGCTTTTGCAAAACAAGCTCTCTGATTATCTGATATCCTCCGGAAGGTTAGGAGAGTTGTTTCCTATATTACTTAGGAAAAAATTTCTTTTTACAATTGAAAATGTCAGCATCAATTTAAAGTAACACTAAGCATGTGCTTGTTTTCTGAATATTATCCTCCTCCACCTCCCCTCCAACCACCCTGCTGAGGATCTGAGTGTGACAGTTTGATTAGATCATCAATCCTTACTGTTAACAGCACTTTTCCTGAACACCTGGGTTGCTAGGTCACATCTGAGTTTAGCTACCGTTGTTTTAGTGACCTAACGTGCATTCACCATAGCAATTTACATTTAGTCCTCAAATTAAAAGTTACCTTAGAACAACAGTTTGCTTTAAACTGACCTTCGTTCTCATGTGAAAGTTATGCTATATGATGTGATAAAAACTATAAATGATGAAACAGATTTTTGTATTTGAGATGTGGTTACTTACTTCGATAGAGCTCTCAAATAAGTCTGTCTAACTGCTGTCTCAAAAGCAAAGCTCAGTCAGGAATACTTCTCCTACTTAATTGTCCGTCAGCGTAGAAGAATTCTATGTAGATTTATATTCCTCTATTTTGATTTAGTGGTGTTATTCTGTACTAAGGTAAGAAATCACATTTGTCATATCCTTACAATATTTTTATAGTTTTTGTTCCCTAAAAATCTACTTTTGACATGTCAGTACAGTTTGATTCCTGCTTTTCCCATTTTTAAGGAAAATATCAGCAAAGGTGAATACCTAGCAACAATTTCAATGCAAATTGTTGAGCAGCAGACAACATAAACATGCTATAAAATGTAGTCCTTTTCTGAATCTACAGTAATCCTTTGTTTTTCCTCTGAACTTGCCTTTGCTGTAATGAGGAATACGGGATATTCATCAAGTTATCAGAGGAAAATCCATGAAGCATTTAATTAAAAATTAGTTTAGACTTTTCCTGCTATTTTTGAGTGAACAAATAAAAGCACAAGATGGGACAGTGTTACTCAACAAGCAGTATATATATTCACTTTTAGCAGTATATATGAAGTAACAATAGTAGTGAATGAAAATGTTTTGCTTTGTGCTTTCTCTCATGTCAGTTGAATATGCCTTCATATATATTCTTAAATCAAATGTAAAGCTTCCTGTAATCTGTTACAGTCATTCCATTGTTGCACATCTATGAAATTACATACCAAATGATTATTTCCATTAAACTGGTCAAATGTGAGAGATCTGAGGGCCAAGTGTGGAATTTAACAATAAAAACATTTCTTTAAGTATAAGATTTGTAACAGAAGGGTGTTTCCTACCCTTCTGTGGAAAATATAGCGTGGAATTAAAATGCATTACAGAAAACACATACACATTTTGGGGCCTGATTCAGTGTCTAATTAAATCAGTAGAAAGTATTATTTGGATTGGGATCTTTAATGAAGCATAATTTTGCTTGTTAAGCAAAACTCTAATTAGACGCTATATTTTTAATATTATTTTGTATATATGCTACTGTTCAAGAATGTGTTTACTGTGTCCTCTGAAATATGTGAAGTGCCTACTTCTGTTAATCCATATTCAAAACATATGTCGTAGTGGCTTCTGAGAATTCTTAATAACAATGAAATTAAAAACATGGATAAATCTATGCAAAACTAAAAATTCTGCAGCATGCAATTACTTTTTTTTTTCATGCTAATTCATGGTAAAATTAATGGGAAAAAAGTCTGAAGGATCTGGTGCACATAATCTAGAATGTAGAAAATGCTGCTCAGCCTTCCATCAGAGTGATGTAATACAGGGTCAGTAGAATGTTTAAAGAAAAAGCTACCATGAAAGAGGTGACATAAGAGAGTAACTCTTTCAAACAGCACTTTTTATCAGTGATATGATGCAAATAGAAAATACTAGGCCTTGATGAAACCATACTTGTTAAACTCCTTGAGTTTTTTGAAAGAAGGATAATTTGTAGGATAGGAGTAATGTAATATTACTTTATATATATGTTTGTTTATTTATTATTATGGCTATGAAACTGTATTATTTATGACCATAGGAATCCATGCAATCAGAAATTTTTGAAAACTGAAACTTTTGGGGACAGCTTTTGCGTGCTTCATAGCTGTTCACTAGATGTTTATTTTTTTAATTTGAGAAAGTTTATTTACCACTGGGTTTTTTTCATTTATTTTTTTAGTTTGATGTAATTTTTACTTCAGTGCTTGTTGTTTTCCAGACCAGAGTAAAAATTACCGGAGTTTGAAATTTGGCCATAATGTGTGTGTGTGTTGCTTTGGATTACCAGATTAGCAGTATATTCCCCATTGTTTATGGAGACTTTGTAGGTGAAGATTATTCTTTGGTTTACAACTTTTCTCTTATATATGATTATGTTGACTTGAATTCTGTTCTTGTTGGAACAAATCAGACGTTTACCTTAATGCCAAACAGTGCAACTTTTTATTTTCATGCACTCTTTAAAGATTGGTAAGTGTGCTGTTGGGTAAATAAAAAAAGTGTAATAGTTCCTTGCTGAGTAAGAGAACATTCACACTAAGTAGAGAAACAGGACGGATCCATAGACTAACTCCTGTTATATCATGACACATTTACTGTTCAGTAAAAGCCTGCACTTCTGACAGAATGACTTGGGGAAAGACTAGCATGTATGAATTTAGCATTTATGGTACTGTATCTTTACAGAAAACGTGTATTTATTCATAGCAATGTGTCTCATGCAAGTTATCTGTTACAGCCAAGACAAGGCGTTGGTAATTTCCATGAAGGTGAAGCGAGGTACAGTCAGCACTTGCATCTCTTCCCATTGTTGGCATTGCCTGAATTCAAGGAAGTGAAATCTGCGTTTTCTTCATTGCTGTTTTCAATAACATTGCAGGAATTAGCTTATTTGTGCTAGTTATATCTTAATAATGCTAATTATCTTACTTGTGCAGATAAAAGCACCCTTTTTTGGCTGTATGGACAGAGAAATCCACTTGTGTGAAGAATAGGATGGATTTAGAACACAGACTGTGGTCCAACATAGTTGCAAACTAATCTAAAGCAAGAATGCTTCCAGTGTTCATCTGTTTTGTAAAGAAGCAGTCCCTCCCCTGGCCAGATTTAACTGCTCTTCAGGCTTCACCTGTGGAAGAAGGACTGTTCAGGGAGTACATGAAGCAAAGGAGTGTGGATTCTGCTGTGGTTGTGTTTCCATCACCAGTGGCAGTCATCTGAGTGGCTTAGGCAGTTATACCTTTTTTTGTGTTTGATTCTCTTTCCACTTAGCATGTGAGTGTAGTAACACTTACTTCACAGGTGCTGATGAGAGCTTGTGAAGCATTGCAAATAGAATTATGATGATTTTTTTCTTTTATTGGAATGATGTGATAAAACTATTGTGGCTGTCACACTTTGAAAGAAAGAGATTTGATGTGCTTTTGAAATGCTAGTCTGAAGGACAGGAGTGCTGGGGGAGAAGAAGTGAAGATCTTTCTCCAAATAGGACTTCTGATCAACCTAGAGACAGAAGTTCTTATGGATGTAACATAAGTGTTAAGATCTGGAGACAGTCACCAAACAATTGCTAGGGAAGGGAATTCCTCGCGAATGGTGCAGAGGCTTCTTTTTTTTTTTCCTTAATGTCTTTGTACCTGAGCTGAAAACAGCTGCATATGGAGTCAATCCAGTAGACTCGTAGCTTTCAGGCTAGGTTCAGCTTCACTCTGACAGTAGCTCTTTTGGTTTGTGTTTCACATAATTTCAGAGAATGGTCCTGATTCAATTCTGCTTTCTGTGAAAGCCTTTTGTGAAGACTAAACCTTGGCAGAATTCAGACCAAGGACTCATATACAATAAGGGCTGGCTATCAAAGGTTTTTTTTTTCATTTGGGCTTGACTTAATTCTCTAGTTTAGTTGTTGAGAAGTGTAAATCAGATGTCTAATGCAAATATTTTTTAATTTCACTGAGTTTTGCTCTGGCTTTAATCAGTTCTGTTTACTATGATGAATTTTACACAGGCAGTTTTAAAAAATGCTACACCTCAATGGTGTACATCTCTATTGCTCAGTTAGTGTGCATAAGCAGGCTCCTCTAGGCAAACACAGAAAGGGCAGTCCAGTGGACTGAGCAAGAGACTAAAGTTTGTATTGATGTGGGTCAGAGGAGAATGTTGTATGTCCCAAGAGCATGGGATTTAAAAAAAGAATATGGAGCATGGTTCATAAGGGGCAAAACCATGCAAATGCCTCTTGTTTTTTCTTCCTTGTTCCTGCAATATTCTGATCTTCTATGAAAGGAGTTTTAAGAGAGCATGATGAGCCTTTAAGAGTAATGAACAGTAACAGAACCCTTCCAGGACAAATTTCAGTATAGTAACAAATCAGTATATTTAAAGCATATAAAAGTTACGCTATATTTGCATTTTTGATCACAATATAACATACATATTGAAAAGGTTCATTTTTATAGACAGTACATTTAGAATGTACTTTGTATTTTTTAGTTTTAAGTCAGATATTAAATGCCTCTGCTTGATGATATGTCTGTGTGTATATCTACATCTTGTCTCCCAGTTAGAGTGTTTAGTCACCAAAAGGAATTTGTCACTTTTTGTACAAACTTATGATTCCCAATTACACGTATGGAAAGATGGGTGATGATTTTTAACCTCTTAAGATCCTGTTTTCCTTTCTAAATCCCATCTTTTCCAGGTCTAGCATGTCGGTCTGTCAGTCTCTGTAGGAGGTGTCAGGGTTGTCTGTCAGCGTCAAAGTCAGAGGAAGACATTCAGAAATACAAAAATGTTATTCTTTAAGTCTGTAGGTTTACTAGAAGGATTTTAGAAGAAGCACAAAATAGACAGCAGAGGGGGCCAGGCTCTCTACATCACCAACCCAGTTGCTGTCAATTTATTACAGTGATTTTGTTTTGTGGACAGAGGTTCTCTGGTTAGCCCATTTAGTTATTATAGTGTTATTCTGTTCCTGTTATTTTGCACTTACTGGGAAAAGCAATGGAAATTCAGGGGTCTTTTTAGAGTAGCTTTTGTGATTCCGCTTTCTCATACACTTAAAGGAAAAAAAGAAAACCCACAAAGAACATAATAATTAATTTTCTTATGACTGCTTTTTTTCCTGTAACACTAATGTGACCATGTCTTGAGAATGAAAAGAAACCCCTGTAAATATGAGGACCTGATAATGCTGAATCAAGCCATTTTTTGTATAGCTAGAAATCCCTATCCATTGCCTCATCAGCTGCTGTTCTTGCAAAATAAGAAATTATATACAAATTCAAAATATTATATAATTTTATTGGACAGCATTTTGGTACACATCTTTTTTCAGGTACTGTGTTAGTTCCAGAGGTAACATTTATCAAAAAATACATGTAAAGTACTCTGGTTTTCTGTTTTTTTTTTTTTTTTCTGCAGGCATGCACATGTCAGTATTATCTGTCACGAATGACACCTTTCTGTGCCTTGGTGTCCCATTTAGTATACAGTTCTTAGCTGTTCTGCATTTGTTGGGTCAGTATTTACTATTGCTGCCTTTGCAGACCATTACCTTATTTTCTTGAGAAAGCACAGTGAGGAACATTCCTTTCAGCTCAAAACTGGTGTGGTTCTTAGCCCCGAGTGGTCACTTGACTTGGTTATATAAGATTTGAAAGGACACCAGCCTTGCATCAAGTGTTGCCACACAGACGAACCAGTCCATTTCCAAAAACCAAACCAAACAAACTAACAAAACCCTTTTTCCCCCAAAAATACTGAGTTGGACATGGACTTAGAGGAATGGGCTCACTGTGACTACATCTTCAGCAAATGACAAATAATTCAGGATATAGTTTTGTTTTTTACTTTATATGCCTTCTTGCAGTTGACTTTATTCTTGCTTTTTAAAAATGAAAATAGATCAAATGCAGCAAAATTATACATATTATTTTTTTTAGGTGATGTAAAAGGTCATTTAGATTGTCATTCAGGAGGCAGACATTTTTCAGCTAGAAACTGAATACTGTAGTTTGAAGTTGGGAAAAGGAAATGATAGTGGCATACATTTTTCATTAAATATGTCTACTATATCTTACAAGTATTTTAAGAAGCAGGTATGGCATCAACATAGCTATAATGATATACTGCAGCTGTCCCTGGATTAATGCAGTGAAGATATGACCTCTTAGAAACTGCCTGCTATGCACAGTTGCTGTAGTTGCCCTGTTTTGATCAGTGTGATTTTAAAAAGCATAGGAAGAGGGACTGCACTTCTGATGAGGCATATGCATTACCAAAAAAAAAAAAAAAAGGGAGGGAGATGGGCAATGAAGGTCTAATTAATTGATTTAAAAGGATCAGGGTTGGGAATGGTTGTTGTGGCTTTTGGAAGAGTCCGAAGAGATCATCAGTATTCTAGGTGCGCCACTGTATCTCCTCAGGTATAGGGAAGATAAGAACTGTTAGAGAGGTTTCTTCCACTTTATATATACTGTGTAGTTTCAAGTTATTCCGGATCATGGAACCTTAATGTGATTTAATTCTTGTTCAACTAATATAATCTTGTTCTTCTGTTTTGAAATGTTGCTTTAGCTTAAAAAAAAAAAAAATCTAAACATATAAGTTGGTTTTGACTATAAATGTACCAGCAGAGTTCAAATCATGCAAATGTAGGACAATGGCAGAATCGTCGTGACATGTGTACAGAACATTTTGATAAGGTCTCTCAGCTGGTACAATGAAAGGTTGCTTTCTTCCCTGTGTTAACACTGAAACATTAAACAGAATGGACACTGAATTTTGGTCCTTTGCTGATAAACAAGTTGAATGTACACTTGTACAGTGATGTATTGCAATGTCCTTGTGTCTGTGAATGGACTTCTCACAGATTCAGAGGTAGGATTCTATATATAACCCGCTGTATGTAGGGAGGTTGTGAACAGTTTTACAAATATTCTTGTTTGGGATACTGCTAGTGTAAAAAAAACAATAAAAATGCAATTCACATCAGCTGCTGAAAATCTCTGATGCATTTTCTCTAACATAGACAGCAACTTCCGAAAATATTTATGAGTCTGCTTTCTGATGAATGCTTGATATCATCCCTTAGGATATGATCTCTTTGTTGGATTAAAGGCACTCGTCCTTGCATTAAATGATGTTGGGTTTTTTCATCCTAATACTCTTTACATGTATCTCTTTTAGATGGTGCCGTCTGTTATCGTGCTCAGCCTCCTTACGTTTATCTTCCCTATGAAACAGCTATTAGTTCACCAAACAAATTTTGAGATGATTTTCCTCCAACAGTTTGCAGGTTCTGAAAAATCCATTAATATCAAAACCAGATTCCCTTTGCTCCGTGTGTGTGTGTGTGTGTGTGTGCATGTATGTGTGTGGTATTTTTTATGCTGACCTGAAGATTTGTTTTACTACTGGACCTGTGTAGCTGCTTAGGGGGTTGTATTCCCACTGTGCTGTTTACTCCCATGTTGTCTGATCCATCAGCAATCTAATTCACAGATAGTATCATAATTCGTGATGTAATAGATCTTCTACATTGTTTTATTGGGCAAACTTATTAAAGATAAAAACCTCTTGTGGCAGTTGCCCTTTCAGCAGTTTAAGCTTTTGATTCTTGCTTTCCTTCTTAAATGTGCACTGATTGTGCCTTGACACCTCTCGTGCTACACATTCATTTTTCTGTGGTCTTTCTGACAGACTGACATGAAACTGGTTGCTTTTCGCTTTTGCCATTGCTTTCAAAGCATTATGTTCTGGGCAGTAAGTTTTCTTTCCTTTGTATGTAAGCTTCATTTAGTTTTTGTTTCATTAAATATTAAACTTTCTTTTGTACAGAAAATTTACTACAAACATTGGCTGATTACAAACTGTACTGCCTCAGTGCTTAGAATTCAGTCTGCCATGACCACTTGTCCCAGATATTCCAGTTCTGTTCTTTTGTAGATCTGTTCAAGATTATTTAATTACCAGGATTTTATTTTGAAGATAGACAGAATTAGAATGTAGTTTAAAGGCAAATTCAAATTATTATTCATTCTGCCTTCTTCTAAACATACATTTCTGACATAGGAGAATTCTGAAAATTTCCTAGGTATCAAATATTTCAGCAGGAAATTATTTAATATTTTGATTGTGTCTATTTTTGTTGGTCTCTTAAATTGATCAGAAGCTTTAAATGTAGACTTTGATGATAGCTTTTTGCTAATCATGAATAAAATATTTCTATAAGTCAATTACTTTTTAAGGCCAGAGCAAACACAAAGTACTTTAAATTCAGAGTTTTTTCAGAATAACTGATTATGTTACATAACCTAAGTAGAAGTTTAGACTTGTTAGGAAAATAACTATAGAATAAGGAATGAGTTTAGATGAAGAGTCTTGGCATGTCAGGTTTAACTTAGGTATTGTACACTGGCATCTGAGTAAACAGAAGTTTGGGCATAGTAAATAAGCAGAAAAATTGCTAAGGACCATGTTCCATTCCTGGTGCCTCAGGTTAAGGATTATAGGCAACACTTGTGATGAACTGAACTTTGCAAAAGTGCTTTTAATAATTGGTTCAATTGTTTCCTAATATGAACATCTATCATAGTCTTTTAAAGAGGTGGACCTGGAAGAAAATGCTAGTGATCATCTAGTCCCTTCTCCCAGTGATAATTTATATGCAAACGTAAGTCTTGTTTCCAAACATATTGCTACAATCAAAATATTCTTTGATAGATGCCTATGTAACTTATTTCTGAAAGTATCTTTCAAGGAGACAGTTCTGCAACTTCCATGGTGCTTATTCTACCACATACCTCACATGCTGAAACACAATGCTTTGCAAAATTTTAGGAAACTCAGATGTATTGAGAACACAGTTTTAGACATGGATTTGAAATTTGTCAGAGGAAAGGTAGTTTTCCTGGTGACTTCCTATCAGAATAACTTAACTATCAATTTAAGAATTTATTGAAGTTGTTTACCTCTATATATTTCACTTTCTATATTTGTAATAACAATTTGTTTGAAGAATAATATTGCTGGCTTCAGAGATTCTGGACAGTATATTCCAGCTTCTATTTACCTTCTCTATGCACAGTTTGGGCAAGGCAGTGGTAATCAGACATCTCTCCTTCTGTAGTCCTGTCTAGTGGGTCCTTTGTTCTCATTGCTTCTTTGAGAACTGCTTAGCTAGAGCCACAGAGCTGACTGGCTGCATCAGGGATGGGAGGGCAATCTGCTCTGCACTGACTCTCACATTAGGAGAAATTGGATACAGTCAGAGGAATGAGTCATGGAGCCAAACTGTGCTCTCCTCTCCCCTCCTGTCCTTGACTGAGCCCTCCCTAGGGTATTTGCCTGTGGTGCACTAGCAGCATCACACCACATTTCCCACCAGAATTGTATTCTAGAACTGTGCTCCTTCCCCTCCTGCATTCCTCTTAGAAATTTCACACAAGGAGATGCAAGGAGGATATGCTGTTGAAGGAAGCAGAGGTGTAGAAATAACATATTGCTACATGAAGCTATTGAGTAAATCTGTGTAAAAGAGCAGCTGTGTGGGCCCCATTATCCTTGCTTGCCCTATTATGCTGTGAAGGGATTAGAGGAGGAGAAGGAAATTTTTCTGGGGAGCCAAAATCTGTAGTTCAGGTATTACCCAACTTAACATGACCAAGGGACACAAGGCCTATGGTACATCATTCAGTAGGCCCAGACTGCAGGATTGCAGCATTTACAGGAGTTGCAACTGGGACATCCCTAAAGTTCTGACTGTGCAATGATGTGATGCTAGTACTGATGCCTTTAGTTTTAACTTTCATATTATCCAGATTCTGTGCTGCATTAGTATGTAACTCTGAACTTCATATAAAGTGTTAGCACGTTCTCCTCACAGTTCAGTCAGACAGAACAATCCTTTTCCAGCCCGAGAACCAAGGACATTGTTGCAGCTTCAGGCCCAAAAAGTGTAAACAACAGCAAATTGAGGAGAGCAAACTGGGAGGATGGGACTTCATAACCCGAGGCTGTAATTGGGCAATTAACCCCAATATGTAAATGGACCAAAACTTTAAAAATGTGAGAACTTGTGACCCACCATCCATCTTGGGTGTAGCCTCAGCCGGGCTCTTGTACTGCCCAAGGTGTATCCTTTGAAGGCCTTTCTAATAAATACCTTTATTCCTTTAACACTGTCTGGCCTCTGTTCTAGGCAGCCTCTCAAGGCCTAAGTGTGAACCTCACTCTCAGGGTGAATCAGTGGAGTCAGCCTTCATAATCGTTGGCTTTGCTCTATCCAGTCTGCCTTAGCTGCAGTTCCCTGTGCCATCTCACACCAGACCAAGTTCCAGAAGGGAGCTGTGCCCAGTAGTCGCTGAGCTCCATGGGGCTGAGCAACCAGCTGGCACTGCCTGTGGTAGGTGACCAGAAAGGCTGTAGAAGTTTTAAGAAAGAGTGGTACAGATGCAGAGAATAGTTGATTTGGTATAGATCCTCTCTTGCACCCTCATTCTGCCACAACTGTCCTTGAACAAAATGAATGAACATTGTATTGTATCATACAGTGTTGTCTTGCAATCAGTCGCACTATTTCTTTCTATTGAGAGCATCAGTTCAGTTGAGAGGGGCACTCTGTTTCTTTGTGGCTGTACATAGTTGATCCTGCATTTTCCTTTGACACCTCCAAAATAAATTCAGTCTCTAACAGCTGACTGGACATGAAGTGTGTGTGGGAGTGCTGTCCTTGTGTGACTTCATATCTTAGTACAGAAGAGTAATGGGATAGATACTGGAACAATAGTAGTAAGGGTAAAGAGCCATGAAGAATAAACAAAGTAAGTGATACTAGAAAGCCTTTCTTTAAAGATGTTCATGCAGTAATGTTTTATGTAATGTAAACTTTTAAGAACTAATTTTGTACTATACCTCACAAAATTTGGTTTATGTTGCTCCATGTGAAAGTTGTTGATTGCATTAAAAAGTAATTGTAGGGACAGTGAAGAGAAGTGCTAAACCACTGATTTTAAGGAATGTGACAACTAAGTGCTTCTAGAATCTTTAGTATAAGTTAAATCTAACATATTTACTAGGGATGTAGGAGGAAGATTGAATGCTACATTAATTGCATTCACAGATGGTCATAAAATTAGGATATAACAACAAATACAGAGAAGGCTATAATACAGAAGGACAGAAAGAGGTTGGAAATAAGAGCAAGAGATAAAATTAGGTGCTCTAGAAATATGTAAATGAAAACATCTTAAACTATGCAAAATATGAATATTCAATGGTAGAAAAGTGTTGAAAAGGAGATGTTAAAAAAGGTAAATATGACAATGGAAACTGATTAGGAATGTGGTTTAAACAAGACAAGCATGCAGGAGGGAAGGATTAAGGTTGTGTGGGCAGCCACTGCACGAATGCCCTGAGGACATGATTGTCTTTCCTTTGCCCTTGCAGTGTAAAGGCTGCTGTTTGGATTGAGCTGGCCCTTAAGAAGGAACTTTGGGATTTTATACCAGGTGAATAATCTCAGCTCATTTCCCTATTTGAAGGATGAATCTAGAGCAGGTGGTATTTAATTTAATATCTTATAGCTATAGTGGTTTGTGTTGACTCAGCTGAGCCTTGTCCATTTGTTTTCAGGATCTAAGATCAGCAGATTGTTCCCTGTGGCTAGAATTATGTGTGGAAAAAAGGTACAGACTGTGGGACTGACTTTATCCAGTAAAAGGGTTGAACAGGAAAAGGTATCTTTTAAAGACAGATAAACTGTGTGAGGAAATAGGCTCTCATCATGATGTGAGCACCACCAGGGTGGAGAGCTGAATGGGTAGGTATTCATACAACCTGCATGGTTTCCAAGAGTTTTATGCCAGAATGGTTCTTTTTACCCCTGAAAAGTACGGTAAAAGGTTGGCAGATCTTCAGGAATAAACAATCCAGTACAGAAGATACTGGTGAGCAGTACAGGGCACCCTGAACTCTGAGAGAAGAGAAAAGAACACTTCAATTTATGCAAAGCAGTTGTACTTGCCTTTTACCTAAATTAGGGTTTCATGCTTGGACTGAAGAGATTTGTGTAGTCTGTATCCTCAAATGAGAAGCTATCTGTTTGAAGTGTATTTATGGGTTCTAAATTAAAATTACATTTCACCATTTAATGTAAAATGGTAGAATGTGGTGCTTTTACCTTGCTTTTACCTGTAGGCAGGACTCAGGAGTGTTTTCTTAATTTAGTCATTTTGTATCTAGTTCTGTGAGATCATGTTTGAATTCTTCCAAAAAAAAAAAAAAAAGAAAGAATAATGGTTGCTTTTTTATTCTTTGATTATAAAATCAAACTCAGGCATGAATATAAAGTTCAGAGCTGGAGAATACCTTTTCTAGTCAAAAAGAGCCCTTGTTGGTGGACAGATGGAAAATATAAGTCATAACAGCCTACGGAGACTGCCAAGTTTATTGGTCAGGTACCCAATAACATGAGCATAGCCACTTTTTTTTTTTTTTAGCTATTACTGCTAATGTGAGTTAAAAAGCACTGCACTGGTGTACCATCCCATTCCTAGCCTGTTGAGGCTTGTCGTTGAGAGGCAGAGATGCTGGTGAATTTCCACTCCTCTGTCTGGCACTGACACATTGCCAAAACAAAAACCAAAACAAACATGGAAGCATCTCCCTGGAAAAGCATTAGCAGTTTCTTTGTGTTTGTCTTGGTTTTGTTTGGTTTTTTGTTTGTTTGTTTTGTTCTTGTTGGGAGGGAGGAGGGAGTAGGCGGGGAATTTTTTTCAGCTATCCTAGAAAGTCATTAATGATTGTGATGATCCTGGTTTTGTGATTACTTGGATATCCTATTCATGACTGTGCAATCACTTTGGTCTCTTCCATGTCTGACTGCATTTTCAGTGCCTTAAAGGATATTTCTAAGTGGGCTGGAAATTGACTGAGATGCTCAGCAATTCTCTTGACAAATTTCTTCAACTATTTAACTACTGGTGTATTGGCAAAGCAATTACATGGCTGTGAACTGAAACAGTCTTCATGTTACATGCTGTCGTGTTTAGATCTCCAACAGCACACAGAGTTTCACCTGTTTTCTTCATCAGTGCATTCAGTTCTGCAGTAACAGATACATAAAATGGATGTATGGGATTGACAGTTCTTCCAGGTAGCAAATGTCTTCTGCTGCAGCTGGGAGAGGAAAAATTCCTGCAGTGGAAGACAAAGTAACTCATCATCTCAGGAGGCACAGAATAATGTTTACTGTCTTTAGTTTGTAATGTTATTTACAGCCAGAGAGTTTAAGATGGATGAATTTATATAGCACTAATCATCCAAGTTTCCTTAGCTTAGTTTCTTAGCCTTCACATAACTTCTTTTACTAGTTTTACTGACCTTCTTTTTAAGATGTTGAAAACTAAAATGCTTCTATATTTAAATACAGTCTCACTGTATTACCAGGTTTTGATCCCTTGAATTTACACATCATAGGAGTTTGTCATAAAATATACACATTCTGGAAAACATCTCTTAATTTCTGTTATCAGTCTTACCTTTTTTAAGGTATTGTTAATTCTAAATGCATTTTTGCTGATTTTCAAAGGTATGAGTCTTATTAGAAGTAATAGGTGGATGGAGTGGGAGGAGGGCAGAAGTTGCATGATTTCATTTATTAATGTTATTTAGTGAGAATCTGAGCTAACAAGAACACAGTTTGTTTTACTGAAATGGTGCATAAAGATGTAGCCTTATCATTTACTAAAATTACCAACTGGACATACCAGTTAGTAGTCATTTACTCTCTCTCATCAGTCACTGTCTGCAGTAGCAGAACCTAAGGGGAGACTGTGGCAGCTGTTGCTCCTGTAGGAAGTGAATCTTTTAAGAACCAGTTTATAGGACTTGCTGGGTGTGTTCATTTTGGCCTGGGTGCTGCCACTGGGAGTTTCCAGAAACTGCTTCTGAGAAGGACTTGGAGCTCATGACACTTCAGCAAGCAGATACAGAATAACTTGTTCAGAGGGAATTGTTTTTTGAACACCCAATTAAAGTGGTATATACTTGTTTCAACACTTTATTGCACTTATTCTTCCAAACTCTTTTGGGCAGTTTCTCAGTGATTTAGCTCCATAATTAGCACAAGTTTGAGATTTCAACCTGGGGGGTTTTGCCCCTTATTTTTAGTATTCGTTAGCCACTAAATGTTTAAATCTTTTCTACGAATCCATCATATATATTTTTTTTTAATTAAAAGAGTAGACCATACTGACATTTTTGAGTGCTATTTGCTGTTATATTTTCACCCAAAGAGGCAGACTCTGCAGTATTTCTCCAAGTTGTATGAGTGAGAAACATTCGCATTGCACCCTAATGATTCTAGATCTCCAAGGTTATGTAAATCTATGCACAAGAAAGGCATGCCCTAAGAAGACAGTGAAATCTTCTGAAGAATACTGTGTTGCCACTTGTTATTAATTTTCGAGCTATTTATGCTTCAAGAAAGTTGAGTGTCTGTCATTGAGTAAGGCTTTCAGTCCTATTCCAGTAGTTAAGGGCATATCATGTCTTTTACAGGCAGTGTCAGACAGCAGTATTTACATCTTTGGTTAGGCTGCAGCTTAAAACACAGAATTGCATTGGGATTATGCATACTTGAGTGAAAAATGGCCACTTTATTAGGTGTTAGCAGTCTATATGTGATCAATCTTGGTGAGTAATTTTCATATGAATTAATTTGAGACAATTATGAATTGATGCTGTGCTAGGACTGAGCTTTTTGGTGTAGGATTCAAGTTCAAGTTCTTACCAGAACAATAGCCTACCTTGAGGCAGAAGAACTAATGGGCTGAGGAGCTCTCACCTATTCATTCCTACCAAAATGCTTGTGTTCTGGAAACTCACTAAACCTCAAAAAGCACCTAGGCTCACAACACTTTTTTGTTTGCCTCTCCTGCTGTGCTGCTCAGGCTGAGGGGACAACCAGCTGCTGTGAAGCACTTCCTCACTTATGATTGTCTTAAACCAAGTGATTGCTCTAGTAGTACATTTCTGCCACCACTGGGAGATGACTGACCTTCCCCCCCCCCATTATTTGTGTTCATTAAATGGAGCCATAAGTACTCCTTCTCAGTAGCGTGTTGGAAATTTTTAAGTATTTGAGTGATTGGAAACACTATGAAATCATACTAGTGACAGCTTTCTTTGACCACAGTGCTTGTTATCAGAGTATTAACCTATGTGGACAGTCTCTCTGGGACAAATTCCTGTTATATTGCTTCTGAGCTCTCAGTTCATGTTGATACAGTTGAATACAATTAACATATATTTCATATTAAGCCATATCCATGTTAAGGTGAAATTCAAAGAAATCTGTAACTGTGGTTTGTTCCAAGACATTAAAATAATATCTTAAATTTCAGAAATTAATTTTGTACTCAGGAAATTAGGTTCCTCCAGAGCTGTTTTTTATAGGATTTTCCCTGCAGTGTTCCTGTACTGCCAGGCACTCTTAAGCATTGTGCTGCAATATTGTTATTGCTGGAGCTTCTCATGATCAGAGTGTGGTGTTATAATAATAACTTATTTGCTGGATGTAAATGGATAGTAGCTGAAACCAAATTTCTTTTCACCTGTATAATCAGAAAATATTATTTGGATTCCTAGAGGTGAAAGGAGGCAAGCTGAAACTTCATCTTTGAAGAGAAAATTTCAGAGGCACTTTGTCACTGTCATGTCGTGGTGCAGACATCTGTCAGACTCTATTACAAATCCAACTTTCTTATTCGATGAGTTACTCAATTTGCAAATTGAGACCTCTCTGCTTTGTTAAAAATTATCACTGCTCATCCGAAAACCCTAAGTGTTTAAAAGTATAAGATGACAGCTTGAACGCTTAGGGATGTGGACTCTCCTTATAAGGACAAATTACCTTTCTGGATGTCACATTTAAATGTTTGGCTGCCTATCATCTACAGGGAATTTAGCATGATAAATCTCTTTAGATCTCTGAGAGCTGAGGAATTGTAAGTGAAGTGCACGAAAGGTGTTTGAGGTTCAGGTTTTTTTGTGTGCATCTTTTACAGAGTAGGCTTCAATCGTCTCTGATTGCAAGTGCGGTAACTGGAAGATATTGCTTGAGGTCATCTCCTTTATTCAAAGATTTGAAGCTGTTGTCTTCCTTTTTCATCTAAATAAGGATTTTATTTTTTTTTCCTTACTAAATACATGTATTAGGCTATTTTCTAGCATGAACCAGAGTGGATGAACCTAAAGATGAAAAGGTTAATTTTTCAGTTGTGTGACAAGCATACAAAGGTATAATTGTGGGGTGGATCTGGCCCATCATTTCAGTATGCCATTTTGTAATTTCATTGTCAGTCCCAGTAATATTTGCTATTCATTGGAGAATGAAGATATACGTGGCTTTTTATTATTTACATTAAATATGGGTGTTGATATGGATTCTCCTGTGGCAATAAAAAATATATTTTCTCATTTCTTGGATTTGTGTGTATTTTGGACTTGTTGTTACATTTTTGTTGAGATAAATAATAAGTTCTAGTAGCATTGATGTGATTCTTGGGGAATATATCCCATTAGCTAGGTGCCATTCATCTGTGGGCATTCTGATTCCATCCAGTTTATTATGCACTTTTTACTTAGGAAGTAGGTTACTCTCTGAAGAAAACAGCTTTGCTCTCCTGGCATATACCACCAAAAATTCTATAACCCATTGAGGGATATAAAAGCCACATCTTCAATTTTGCTTACTGCCATCCTTTTTAGTCTACCTTCAAAACTGAATATTTTTTCAAGGCTAATTACTGTCTTCAGCTCTGGGCCAGCTGTGGTTTCTTCCTTCATGGTTTGAATAAAGACGGAAAGGAAACTGCTTTCACAGGCCTGAAATATCCTTAGGTTTGGCTGTTATAGGAAAGAAGAGCACAATAGGTTGCTTCTTTCTTTGGAGATCTCAGAAGTGCAACAGTGTTATCCTTTCAATATCAGGGATGCTTCTTTGTCCTCTACCAAAATAATTTGTCTAGAGGTTGAGAAAAGCTGAGAATGAGGTGGTTGATTGGTGGTTGTTTTTTTTTTTATCAACCTCTGGGCTGTTACAGCCGGTATATACTGGCCATAACACAGTGAGCACACCACAGCTGCTCCATACCCTCTCCACACGGACACCAAGCCTTTGGGAGTTTCAGAAGCACTCCTGTGTGTGATCCTGTGCCCAGCCTGAGAAACAGTGTCTCAGATGGCATCAGCCCAGGCCTGTGCCCAAAGTCCTGAGGCGAAGGGAGTTTCCCTTCTGAATTCCCATCATTTCTCTGGTTTTCTGAGAGCAGTCCTTGCAAGTTCTGGAAAGAGTCAGTGATAGAAAGTGGAGCACATAAGAGGTTTGTGGCAAAGTCCCAAGAGTCTGTGACTGAAAAGAACTTCTGTGATGGAGAAGCGTATCTCAGCACAACTCAGGTGGGTGACTGCCTGCAGGTGGGTGTTCAGGCCTGTCAAAAAGAAGCCGCCTTCTGCTGAAAGGCTTAGGTCTTTCCAGGCAAGCCTGCTTCCAGCTCTCTTGGCACTATCACCTTTGACAAAGCAATGAATGTCATTTCCTTGCTCGGCTTACAGTATGCAAGGAAATGAAGCAATTCAACGGCACTGAAAAAGAAGCCAGAATAGGTTGCTTTTGTTGATCATGTTAACTCCTTAAGAAAATCAGTACTGAAAAATTAAACAGTGAGAGGAATGAAGTGGCATTCCAAATACATCGAGTCCTAGTAATGTGAAGAGCATGTCACACCAGCTATAATTGCTTTTGCTTTGGCAATACTGTCTGAAAACCAGAAGACTCGACTGTGACTTTCTTCTTTACTGGAGCTGCAGCTTAAGAATTTAAAGGTTATCACAGTACAGAAACTATGTCCACCTGTCCTCCCTAAGTTACAGTCTTTACAAATTTGGCTGCATACTACTCAAAATACGACTTTTCTTAGCTTGAACAGCATATAAGTGACAGAACTGAGACTAAGACTAGTTCCTGGCTACCCTTTTGGTGCCTGGTCCATTGAGGTACCCTCCTTCCCTGCAAATGATTTATATGTGTAGTACTGCTTTCCCCTGTGAAATAGCATATTAGCTAGGAAAAAAACCCGCCCAAATATTGCAGGAGTGGCCAAAGCTCTGTTCACTCTCCCCACTGCTTGGAAATGCAAACAGATATTGAAATGCATTTCCAGAAAACAGTGGGTTTGGAATGACATTGTACTAGCATCACCATCTTGTGACCTAGGCAGTCTGAGGAGTGTTTGGTGCCTTGGGAGAATTAGAAGCATAAAAGACTGAAAATACTAAAATATAGGTGCCTGATAGTACTGTGTATTACTTTATTCTGGAAAATCATGGGGTAGATGTTGGAAAGGTAGAAAGCTATGACTTAAAATGAGGAGCAAAAGAAATGGTAAGCGTGAAGGAGAGTGATGGAGGAGAAGATATACAAAAGGAAAAAAAAGGTGAAACAAGTGCAAGGAGAAGGGTAGGAAAACCAGTTGGCCCAGTGTAGCAGCAGGCTATTCAGGAAGGAGGAGAATAGGTAACTGGAGACCAGTGACCAAAGGAACTACAAATATTATTTATTCAAGTCATCATAATTTTGACATTTGAGATGCAAAAATCTCTTTCAAAATTCTTTTTCTCACATAGACAGAAGGGAAATTTCAGCTCTTTTGCAGAGAAAACGTGCATATGTGTGAATTTTTCTCAGATGTGACTGATCTTTATGCTACGAACACAAGCATATGTATGTTGTTTGGTTTTCATATATTTCTACACATATGCCATGGTTTTCTAAATTACTTTTCTATTGTCTAAACAAACTAGATTAGGTGGATAAGCTGTCTTTTTCAGAATTGTAATGTGAAAATTCTGTTTCAACAAAAATGTAATGTCCAAAGTTATATGCCTTTAATTTCACAAGTTTCCTGGACTCCATGGCTTGGTTATTTTTTTACTTACAAAATCACATTAATTTGGTTTGGTTGGTTTCACCGAATGTGTGCATTTATTGAAACTATTACATTAAAATGTCTGGTTTTCCTTCTACAATGTTCCACTAGCTTATTTCAGGGAAAAAATACAAGCCTCTTTTTTTAAAGAAATAGATTTGATTTCAATGCCTGTTAATTTTTTAACATATACAGTTGAGTCAGCTATGTGGAGTATCATGGGCTTCAGTGGTTACACTAGTCTGAGGGGGAAAAATGATATCACAAGAATGGAAACAAATGTGTTCTCTCACTCTGATCATGAAGCTTTTAATTCCACACTTGGGGAAACAGCAGGATTTACTGGGGTCAGTTGTACTCCACTGGGATATGTATTATTAAAGTGTGTATATATGTGCGTGTAAGTGTTGCAGGGAAGAGCAGAAGGTCAGAACATACTTTGCAGTTTTATTACATTGCATTAGATTTACCTTTTAAAACTTATTTGTTCTCAAAATCAGACATAAAACATCCCCCCCTCCAAAGCACATGTATTTTCTTGATAAATATTTAAATATTTGCATTTACCCTTCATGTGCAGTATATATGCTTCATACGAGCAGGAATAGGAAAAGAACCATGCAGGTTTTTTTTCATTTTAAAGTTACTTTTACTGCTTTTCTCCTGTTGGAGGTTATGTCCTTTAGTTTTTCTAATCATTTTGGGATCTCATTTTTGTGACACTTCTCACAGAACTTTTTCTGTGGTACCTATACATTTATTTGTGTGTGACACGTGACCTGGATTTCGTTTCCTGATTTTCTCTATTGCATACCTGCCAATGGCTGGAAGCCTGGCCTGTTGTGCTGTTGGGGTGCTGTGGTTTCAGAGTCAGCACAACCACCTGCAGCAGGCTTACCTTGTAATGTCTGGGGCAGAAGGGGGCTCCTGGGACCTACTGCTCAGGTTTGGGGTGGGGGAGATGTTGGTGCAAAGGCTCTTCTGGGTGCACTGGGGACCAGCCTGCCATGTGTTTGCTGTGGAATCAGCAAAGCACAGAAATTACCTAAAAACAACTTTATACAGTCACATTCTCCTCTTATTTTGTGCTTTGTTCTTGAAGGTGATAGCAAAAGGGAGAGCTTGTGTGCACTGAAATTCAGAGGCTGTTAAAATAATTCAATACTTAGAATCACTTCTTTGAACGTAAAGCTGTGTACCTCCAGCTCATAAAAATGTGAGGCTGCTCTCAAACATCATGCTTTCACCTTCACTAGTACATTGGAAAATGTAATATGAAGCATACAGTGCAGTTATATTTAAGTTTTCTTTCTATTTTTGTTTAGATTAATATGAGAAGAGCGTAATAATTTTAATGTATATATTAATTAAGGCTGGACAAAGTTGAAAGAAAATGTAATATATAATAGATACATAAATGGTAGAAGGATCCATCTGCTCTGTCCATATCCTCTGTTCTTCATTCTGCCTGCAGGATTTGAGCCACAAAAGGAAATTATAACAAAATTTTTTTTTTTAAATTTTAAGGTTTTTTCCTACTTCCTGAACAATTTACACTGATTGGATTGCAGCCCGAAATTTCCATTTTAGCTGCTGTTGCTTTGAGTAAAACAATTACTTTTTATTAAAAATGTCAATTCAAATGATTATTTAAATCTGGCTTAGAAAAAAAAAGAAAACTCGTTGCTTCTTGCTGTTATTTTGCATGGGATTCTGTGCTATGGAAACTGGCCATAATTTTATTGAATTGATTTAATTGGTATTAATGAAAATTACATGTGTGTGTAAAGGGAGGATACAATTCCTTTAGGGCCTTAAATTGTCCTGAAGCACATGTGCAATTTCCATTACTCTTGATGAGAGTTGCATTTTTCTCAGCAGTGAGAATGAATTCCTTGGGACCAGATTGTGGATGACCTTTGTGGAAGTGGTAGCATAATACTTTTTTGGCATGAGCATTTGCAGTGCTCAGAATGAGGGTCAGAGTCATGACCAAAGGAACAGGCAGGGCAGCACCCCAATTTCTTCTTCCCAATTCCAAGGAACAGCACCCCAATTCCTTCTCCCCTTCACCCAGCTCTGTACCAGCGTCTTGCAGAGCTCACTGCCTTTCTTTAAGTGCTCTGTCTCACGTTCCTCAGCTCTTGAAAGGATTTTTGGGAATTCTAACCTGAAGGAAAACCCTGGCTAGGCTCCTCATCTTTTAGAAACTACTGGTGAGCTTTTCATGTGTATGAAACTGCAATTCCAGAATGAGTTCTTTTCATTTTCTGAACATTTTCCCATTATTTTAACCATGTTGGCGGTTACAGTGAATTGTAACAGCAAACTTATAGAAACAATTAACCTGGTGTATCAACCTTGGGGTAAAGATAATGCAGCTCTTTGTGCCCTTCCTATGTGCCTGTCATCAAATTCATGTTATGTAACATTCTTTTAGGCTTAGATCTTTATGGATCTAGATAGAGACACTTTTATGAAACTGATATCATTGCACCACATTGTTAATTTAGTCGGAGTAACTAGTGAGGTTGCAGTAAGTTAATTCAGTTGCTGTAAATAGTTCAGTATTTTTCTTTTAGTCTTCACTACAGAGATATGTAACTTGCCTTGGTCACAGGCGTGGAATAAGATAGAAGATTTTAGCTTCTTTTACCAGAAGTGGCAAAATGAGACACTCTAAATGATTGAAGAAACTAATATAATCCATTATTATGACAATTCCTGGTGAATTTGGTTTGCAAAATCAGTGTTTTGATTTGACCCTTAGGTACTGTTCTGCGGTTTACACAAAAAAAGAAATAAAAAAATTATGGAGTTATACAGAGTCTGATAAACATGATAATAAAGGGGGAATTTTTTTATAACTTCTTTCATTGACCATAATTTCTTGGTTTTGTCAGTGTATACTCTGTGCTGATGGATCTAAGCATAATTTAATCACAAAGGCTGCATTTCTCTCTTCCTGCTAATTTTACTGTTTATGGAAATACATTTCTTGTTGCAGTAATGTGTACACTGAAGTATCAGTATGTAGGGACAGTGGAATGAGTTGAGGGATTTACTGATTAAGTCCGAAATATTTTTTTGTAGTGTTTATGCAATAAAAGTTAGTATAGCATTAGAATTTCAGTCAGTCTAACCATTGGCAGTGATTTATAACCAGAGTTTTAAATGAAATTGGGAATTAAGGGAAAAACATTATTTTCTAGTCAAGTCAAGCAGCTGTGCTGTGAACTAAGGGTATTTCTTCTTGACTTACACCCAATCTTTGTGATCAGGAACTCCAGTCTGAAAGAGCTTATAATTTTAGCAGTAATTGCCCTTTAAATTCCATTCCTACCAGTTAAAATTATGAGAGGAAAATGGAAGATAAACAGATGCTCTGACAGTGTAGAGCCTAACAGATCCTCATACCCCATGTAAGGCACCAGAAGTTCTTCCCAAAGGGCATTCAAGAGGGACATCTTTTCTTGTATGTTTTTTATTCTGTGGTGCTGCGTTAAAGAATTTGCCTGTCTCACCAGTAAGCAATGAGGGCATTCCTTTGCTCTTCATGCATAATGAACACCAGTTATTTCAGCTGGTATTTCCTGCCACTCTGCTGCAAGCTGAGGAGCTTCTCTGGAGAGCAGCTGTGTTAGTCCTCTTCCTCACTGCAGTATTGCTTTCACTGCAGTGATGGAGCTGCCTGGGTGCAGAGCAGCAGAAGTGCTGCCTTGCACCAGTGTTGGTGCCCATCTGAATCCCTGCTGCTTCCCTACACGTGCAGGGAGCAAGGCATGAGCGGAGAATGGCTGGATTCTTACACTCCTCGTGGGAGTTTAGATAGAAATAGTAATTTCTGTACCAATATGAAACACAAAAGGAAGAGATTGGCAGTTACGTGCTCTAAACTGTGGACAGAGATTCAGCACAAGTATCACAGAATGATTTATGGAAGTACAGCAATGTTATCAATATACAGGGTGGGCTTACTAAAGGCAGATCTTTCTCATCTACCCTGGTACCTGTTTTTGTAGAAGGCTTGTTTGATACCTCTTTCTCCTAACTAAGGAAATTTTTATGGTCAGACATTGAATAAACATCAACAAAGTTCGATTTGACAATTGGTTCAGTTAGAGATTAGTATGACTCTGAGATGGCAAGGCTTTCGTTAAAGGAATAATAACAAAAGGTTATCATTAAAAAGCAGTGGGGGACAAAACGTAGAGGTGAAATTCCACAAAGAATTATTTTAGTACCACTTTTACTAATTTTTTTTCCCAGTGTATTCCAAGAATACTCCTTTGGAGTTTATTGGTAACATGACCTATAGGGGTATTGTCAAATATAACACAGATTATGGGGTAGTAAAAGCTGGATGCCTTTTACAATAGGAATACCAGTAATGGGATGAGATCTAATAGGAGCAACAAGATCATGTAAATAGTGATTAGTAGTCACTATAACATCAAAGGCTTACTCATTGGAAATAAGTGTAAAATGACACTGTTAATTTATCTGGTCACCAGACTAAAAGCTTGATGTGATCTTTAGGTATGAGAAAATGAGTAATGACAAATCTAGGCTGAACCAACAAAAATACTTGCAGCACAGGGATGTGGAACTATTAATACCTTTGAAGTTTGGCTGAGTGAGACATGTCCTTATGGAATAGTGTCTGCAGTTCTGGGTGAAGCAGGAGATGTGAACAGAGGTCTCCTAAGAGAAAAGGTTACAATAATATGACTGAAAATGACGATGACCTGTTTTCATGTTACTCTTGGAAGGTGGATAAGTTGGGGAAAAAAAATGTGGCCATGAAGAAAGACACTGAAAATGGAAGAAAGATTTCTAGGTATTTAGAAGAGTGGGACTTTGGAACAGCCTACCTGTAGAAGCAGTAGAAACAAAGCATGAATTTCAGAAGTGGATTGTGCAATGCATGTGCCAGAACTTGACACGAAGAAATCCTTGGGCATTTTGCTGATATTGCCAGATGCCCCGTAGTGATTGCAATGAGAATGAATCGCTCACTGAGTAGAATTTCAAGCATGTTCATACAGGTGACCCAAAGCTGCAGCCTGATGTTTCTTCAGCAAAATATAATTCTGCTGTTTGGGGTTTCTGGAGAGAAAGGGTTGGTGTCATAGAAAGCAAGTGAGTCTAAAAACATTCATCAAAAGTAGTTCAGGAAAATAAGTTATGTGACATTGAGCCAGAGGAATTACCCTCTCGAAGTCATGGAATATAAAGTAAATTAAGATTGACAGCAAGAGGCAGTACTTAATGATACCAATATTCAAAATCGAAAAAAATATGCTGACAGGTGAGCTTAACTTTAGTAAAATTATGCAAGCTGTTTATGAGACAAATTTATAGGCGCTGTGTATAATGGAAATTAAAACCAGTGAACAGAGAATGAATCTGATTATACTAAATTTGTAGATTTTGCAGTCATGAATGGGTAAAGAAACAATATGGAGTGACCAAGAGGCAAGAGAAAATATGCACAGGGTGGAAGATGAGGTTTTCTTAAGAAAACCTGAATGGATAGCCATATGAAAAAGTAGTCTGAAATACAGATATCAGAAATATTCAGTGTTCGAGAGACTCCTGAAACAGGATAACATCAAAATGGTTTTTTGCTAACATTTGCGGTTGCCGTGAGGTTGACAAAAGTAAAGTCGAAGTATATCTCAGCTTTAGATGCATCCAGATGTTCACTAAACACAATTTACTGAGAAAGCATTGTTGAAACCTCCTTTCCTACTGTTGTTCATTTCTGGCTAACCGATGTTGTGCTCATTAGAGATAGTTATTACTGCAATGTGTTTGATAAATAAAAGAGAAAGATTTATTTAGATATGGACAGTTGGAACAAAGACAGATTATCAGGCACTGACACTGACAGCTTAGAAGCATTTGAAAAGAGAGTATTTGAATAAGTGTGAGAATATGTCCATTTCCAGTAAAATAGAGGAGAATTAAATAAAATTAAAACTGAATTTAAGAGTTCAGTATTTGTTTTTGTTAGTAGTCAATTTAATTAATGTGTGGGGCCAGCAAGAAGAATACTTCACTAAAGTCTGAAAAATACTTTCACTTGTTCCCTTCTTTTTTCATGAATTCAAAAATTTCAAAAAACTTTTCTTTGCGTACCAAAATATTTCAGGCTTGGTTTCTGCTAGCAGTTTGACTGAAATCAATTCAACCACTCAGAAGAGACAGAAAATTAGTGTTCCTGTTGCAGAGTGAGTCATACATCCTCTTTGATCAGGACTTCAGTTTGTTGAGTTTTTTCCTTTTCAAAAGCATCTCAGTCTTTGTCTTTTAGTATCTTAACACAGGCCACCAAGGACCAAAACTGGCAGATGGAAAATCTATTAAGTCCATTCAAAAAATCTCATCAGGACAAGTTTGGTTCATCTCTACAAGGAGGTCCATTACTACCTAACAACTTGCCCTATCCTACCTCTGAACCATTGCAATATACAAATTTTTTTCCCCAGCACTTTCTGATCAGAGCTGGCACTACAGCCATATTACAACATCTACTTATTGCAATGTTCTAAAATGTTGTTGTGACTTTGTTATCAGCAACAGAATAAGATGGCCATGCTTAAAAAGAGGACAGAAGGGAATATCCCGTGGCAACACTCACGGATCAATTTTATTATTACCTTTTGCAATACGTACATTTGCTGAGACTATTTCTAATTTTACTTTGTATTTTCATTCTATGTCATTGCATGTTCTATTGTAAGAATAATGAAATCCTCATGAGAATAAGAATGCTGCTCCGATTACAAGTTGCTTGTTTAAACTGTTTCACCAGAAAAAGAATGAAAAAGCTTGATATTGTGATTTGAACGGTGCCCCAAATCTGTGCTTAGCTTCTGTCTTTTCTTTGGGTGCCGCATATCCTCTCCATAACATCAGTGATTTGTGGTTACTTTCTCATAAAGTCTGCACTTCACTTTTGTGGTGTGGGAAGAATATCTGGTTATACCAAGAAAGATGAAGACCAGGCTAGGACTGACCCCAGAAACATAATTCATGTGTTATGGCATTGAGTCCCTGCGTAGGGGTTGCTGAACTTCCTCTTGGGAGAAGATGATGTTCAAAAGAGGCTTGTAGCTTCTTGAGTTGTCCTTGCATGTTGTGTTTGGTCTGCAAACAATATGTTCTCTCTGGGTCATGAGTCTCCACTGAGATGTATCTCTGTTGCAGTCAGAAGAACGTGATTTGTTTTGCTGTTCTGAAGCATCATTTCCACATTATTTCTCAGACCTTCAAATGCTGTTGTGTATGACATCCATAATGCCTGATGGCATTACTGTCTCTCATTTTGGGAACCCATCCCTGCCTACTTTATGTTTAATTCTTGGAGAAGTTTTGTGGGAGTTAATTTTTTAAAACAGATAAACTGGTCTGTGGGTGTTAGGTCTGAGTGTGCTGAATAGCTGTCAATAGGAGAAATGATTGCTGTGCTCAGAGCCACGGGGGGCTGGCCAGTGCCTGACTAAATCCCTCAAAAGCTGAGAGAAAGTAGAAAAACTAGAGAGGAACAGACCATGTATGCCCAAAGACACAGGTGTGGGCAAGCAATGGTGGAGAGATTTGCAACATTTCCATCCCATACACAGCAAGAACCTTCCAAAGGGGCAGCACAAAGCTTTCCTGTGGAAGCATTTTGCAATGCAGCATTTATTAACTTTGCTTGCCAGCTCTTAAGTTATTTTGACAAAAGCTTTATTACAGTTTAAAAATAAGCCTGTACATAATGGTCCAAAACTTGTTCCCAGTTTCATGAGTTATTATTTATTCCCTTGACTTCAATCAGCAAATGAAAGCAAAATGTACTCCTTAATCTTGAAAAAGAAGCAGTGTTAATAGCAAGAATTATTTTGTTTGGTAAGGATGATACAGCCAGATTTTAAATTGTATTGGTTATTCTCTAGAACATGTTCTATATGACATTAGTTTGAAAAAAATTATATCACTGCCAGCACTTTGAAAAACCAACAGGAAGCAGTTCCTGCAACAAGGCTCTTGTATATTCGTCAGCTGCTGTATATTACATACTCCAAATTGCATGAAAAATTGGGGATCTCTGATAACACACATTTTGAAGAGGGATTTACATTTAATAAATGTTTACAAGTATTTTCATAAACTCAGCTTATGACAGTGTTGGGTTCATGTGATTGATTACTCAAATGTTGCCTTTCCTCAAATATAGATTGTACAGTTGTCTCTAGGAGTTATTTATATTTCCTAGTATTTATGATCTGCAAGGCAGCTTAGTTATTAACATTAGTTATAGCTATTTCTGTAGATATTTATCTGAACCACAAGTTTTTGACACATTTCTTTTTCTTTAACAAGCAAAGCATATCTACAGCTATAAAAATGTTCTCTGATACAGAAAAATATATGTACCATACACCTATTACCTAGAAACACTTTAGTGAGGGTGCAGTTTTGATTTCCAGTAGAGAGATGTGTAATATGCAAACAAAAGGCCACTGTAGTAACATTGAAGAAAATTTAATTTTATTTCTTTTTCCTCTCATTAGAGATTTGTTTTGTTACAGATAGTCTTTGTCCTTCTCCATACCTCACTATCTTCTTTGGTGTGTCAGAGTATTGACAAGCATCTTACTGAAAATAATTTAGTCTGAAGTAAAATTTTCAATTTATGATTGAGCTTGCCGGTTTTGAATTAAGTCACTTAGCTACAGAGTAGCTGTATGCATGATATGATAGTTCAGTTTGAAAAAACAGTGATGCAGTGATATTCTAACTAAAAGTCAAGCCTCACCTGAATGTGACACAAGGGCGATGTGCAGTGATCTGGGTGTGGCGTGCAGCAATTGGTCCCAGTGACCAAGATTAATGAAACTCACATGGGTTTTAATTAGTGCAGCTGCAGTCATCAATTATCTAGAGAACACAAATATTGTTATATTTTGGGAAATTCTTGATTTATTTTATTCCACTGGCCAGTAGATTTAGATGAATGAGTTCTCATCATAAACATTCTGAGAAAAACTGCCTGAGGCCATGGTTTATTATTTAGGACACAATCAGTAAGACTGAGCGCTACTGAAGAAAACATTGTAAACTGGTCTCAGTATTAATTTGGAAAATTTGCTGAAATGTGTGGCCTTGTATGGGTCGTCAGAAACATTAGAGCATCTCAAACAAAATACAGAACAATCTGTCAGGCGGGGAATGTGCAAGGATTATTGTCCAGCAGCTGATCCATAACAGAATGTCAGTGCATGTACACTTAAAGCAAGTATCAACAACATTTAATTTGACACATAATGTGGTCTTCTTTTATTATCCTTTAAGTGCATGTCTTAGAACACTGAAGACTGGACAAGTAAGTAGGGGGAAAAGAGCTGAAACATGACAACCCTTTGCAAGTCTGAGAAAAACTGCAATCTAGAGCTTTTCAGAGGTATATGCGTTTTCAAGGCAACTGTTTAAAATAGATGCAAGGGAAAAGAATGGGAGGAAGAAGGAAACGTGATTAAAAACTCCTTACTATGATCTAATTTCAAAATGTGGCTTCTCTTAATGTGTTCTGAAACCTGTGTACAAACACTTAAAAATAAACTAATATGAGTGCTAACTACTAGGAGCAACATCTGCATCTGTCATTTAAATTAAGAAAAGGAAACCACTACAGACATAAAGATTTTTCAAAAAGTTAAATGACAGTTTGCCTGCATGTACTTTTTTTCCTGAATGTTTTGCTATAATTTGCATTTGTCTATTCTCATCCATGGAAAACAAGTTAGGTGCACAATGCTGCTCTAATCCCTGCTCTTTTTTTTCACCTAACCAAACTGCTTAACAAGGCAATGCTTAAATATGTACAAGAACATTAAAATTCATTTAGTCAGAACAGAAGAATGGTTCAAACCATTACACTTCCATGACCTAATTCAGAGCCTTTTTTTTCCCCCCTGTTTTCATCCTTTCCTCTTTCGTCCTATTTCCTCCTGTTGAAATTATTATCTGAATTCCAGGTCAATGTAATTCTAGAGGAGATTATTACTTTTGTTGGGGCATAGCCCATTGTCCTTAGAAAGGGAAGATGTTTACGTACTGCCAGCACACTGGAGTGGAGACTGTCTTGTTACCCAGCCTTGCACAGTAGGGCACATGTATCTGATGTCCTTATTTCTCACTGGTAGCTGTCACGCTGACAATTGGAAAATGCTGTAATTTCCTTAGTTTGCATTATTTTTATATCCCCTATTGTTTTTACACATGACCTTTACCTCTCCATTCTCCAATTAGCAGAGTGAAAGCCATTGTTCATTGAGCAGGGGTATTTGTGCCCAAGGGAGCAAAATTTATTTTCTCTATGTGCTGTTGTGGGTGGTGAGGATTCTTTAATACTAAAGAAATAAACCTTCATCTTAACCTTTGTTTGATTCAGATATTATTGAATTTGGGCAGGAACTTCCATCAGCTTGTTAGTAATTGTCGTACCAGCAGTCAGTGAATGTTTATATAAATGGTTGTGAATTGTGTGGGCCCTTTATAAAACATGCAATGGTTAACTAATTTAACTGAAGATTTCTCCTAGTTTTTTCCATTTTCTTTGAATCTGCATTTCCTAGCTAATACAGAGACTGGGCAGTCATTCTAATTGCATAGGTTGTATTAGTTAAAGCAGATAGAAATTACAGAAAATGCAGTCATCTCAGAATGTAGTTCAGAATCAGAAATGTAAATCAACACTTGACATTGAAGTTATCATAGAATAATGAACCTGGATAATTTAAGGTTAAAATCTCCAAGAAGGGCCAATCTTTAAGTTTTTTGGTCAAAATACATTATTTCAATGTTGACACAAACTATTGTTTCTTGTGCTACTCTTTATTCCCTTCATATCAGTGATGTATTCCAGCAATAGCACGGGACTGATCATATAATGTGTAGAATAAGTTGAAAAAGTATTATTTAGTTGCTCAATTTTCAAAAAATGATAGTTCAACAGTCCAAAAACTACTTTGCTAGTATATAATTTACTGCCAAAGCATTGCCTTTTGGAGATACCACATGCAAATTTAAAACCTGATATGAAAACCATAATTTTGAAGATATTTAATTTTTCTAGGTTTTGCATAGCAATAAGTGTTTATGCCATTGTAATCAGAGCTTCTAATAGTTAAAGTTATTGCCAGTTCAAAGCTTTACTTTGTTTTTGTTTAAGATTGTATGAATCCTTTTGATCATGAATGGGATTTTTCATATTGAAAATATTAAATGCTTTTTGTGGCTTTACTGCTGATAAAGTAATAATTTGTTATTAATAAAGTCAAGTCCTTATTTTTAAATAAAAGATCTGCTGGTAGTTGCTTAGTAAAGTAGAAATACTGGTTTAATCAATATAATTAATTCTTCTTATATTAGTATTTAATTATTTCGTGATTTGATCTGACTTGTAGTTGCCTGTTGCTAAAATGTCTAATAGTAATTCTAAGCAAGTGAGAATGTCAGGACATTTTAGCTGATTTACCAACTTATCCCTTGGCCCAGGAGTATGTGTGCAGGCAACATTTTACTGCTCATTTGTGATAACTGAAGTAAGGGTAGATTCTTCCACTCAACTTCACATTTGCAATAACCAATTCCTTGAAATAAAGAGTTTGCTCGCTTGTTTCACTCATATTGTTATGACAGCTGTATTCCAAATCTCTTTTTGGATTTTGTATCAGTCTCCCTAGGTGAATTTTAAAAGACATCATTAATAGGTGATTGTCAGTGACAAGACTAAAGCTGTTATCAAGAAGGAACTTCTCATGCTAGCCAAGTGACAACACTGCTGCTTAGACTTTCTTTTCCAGATGTTTTTTGTTTCAGGGACATGAACAAAAACAAGTAGTTTTATCAGTTGTTCTGTTGGGTTTTGCTCTGTGATCTGAGCAAAAATTGGGTGGAGCACATAGATTGTGTGCACGACTCTGTGCATTTCCCTACTGCTGTTCCAAACCTTTGGCTTAGATCAGTGTTTGGATAGGACATACCAAGCCCTCTCTAGCTGTGTTTACTGCAGATCTCCCCAGCTACCGACTTCCTGGTTTCACATTTGTAGTGACTTCTTTCTATGTTGGTCTTCTCTGCTATCCTCTGACCAGGTTTGTGAAATTCCACACTTGCTTCAACCATCCACACTTCTAGTAATTTATGGAAATGGCTTTGATTTCAGATAGACTTGAGCACAATCCTTTTATTCTTGTTCCCCCCAAAAAATGATAAAAGAATTATTTTTATGGCCAGCTATGCTTAACAACTGTTAGTGATCATATAAAACAACAGTATCATGTCCATACCAATACTATTTTCTGACTGGAGCCACAAGATTCTGGGGATTCCTAGATATGTGAAAGTAGTTAGTAGTTAATCATTCAAAAGCTTCATAGCCATGTCACCTTGCAGTCATCCAATATTTTAACTGATAATTGACTTTTTTTTTCTACTTCTCACTGGCTGCTCTGTATTGTACCTTGTCTAATATAGTCCTATTTTAATTTTAACAAGCTTATTTTTGATTATGCTGTATGGTACTGAACTATATGTTTTTAGGGTTTTTCCAGGTCAGGTCAGTTTGTAAGTAAAATTTTACCTTATTGGTTATATTTAAAATAAATAGTATCCAGCAAGGTATTCAAACTTTGTGGTCAGCTTGGCCAATAATGGCTCTACTTAATGACATTCTTATAGAATGTTTTCCATAAAATATTATTTTCTGATGTAGCTTCTTAAATCCTAAGTGACATATTTTCATGTTACCTTGTATGACAATAATAGTACACCTTATGCTGCTATTTCAAATATTATAGCTCAATGTAATGTTGCTTTTATTATGAATTCATACATCTAAAAAGCATGGAAGATAAAAGGAAGTTGTAGTGCGACTTCATGGGTTGGTTCTGGTTAGCTAGCTATTTTAATTACTTCATCTCTGTCTATGATTTGGAAAAGAGAATTCCTACAATTATTTAACTCTACATTGTGGCCAGATTTTGGCCAGTATGAAGATACGCGTTTTTATTGTCTTTGGGTTTTTTTTTTTTGTAGTCACAAATAATTCTCACTCACCAATCTGAACAACTGTCAATATTATACTTTCACATACAGAACCTATAACCCAGAAGGAAATAAACCCAAACAAATAGAATACAAACTCCAAACATACAATTCAGCATCAATTATGCATACGTGGTGTGAGGGGACATTGCAGGCCATCTACCAGAAGAACCTCTTGTCTCTAATGGTTTGCTTCTGCCTACAAGATCCTTCTGCCTTTAGTTTAGCTTTGGTTACCTGTGGGTTCATATTCTATGTTTATGGGTTTTATGCAGGAAAATACAAAAACTATAAATAGAATAGTACAAGTTGCTTATTTTTGCTCTTTGGAGGCAAAGGAACTAGTTTTCTGTGTGGCCATTCACTGATGTCCTTTTAGCAACCTTTCTTAATATAAATTAAGAACGAAGAACTGCTGGAGGAAAAATGTTAATTTGAGAGTATGCATGTGGAAATGCTTTCCACAGAGTTGTTCATCTCTTTGTAATATACACTGTATCTTCTCCAGTGCCATGCTACCCTTTTGCTCTGAAGTTTTACTTTGTGTTTGTGGAACGTAATTGTCATGGTGGATCATTGTTATGAAAAGTTGAAAAGGGATAATGTATTGATGGGTTTGGAATTTAAAGAAAAGAATTTGAACTTATTTACACTTGAA
>VXBQ01002196.1:182244-192244 GCA_013400175.1 Phainopepla nitens
TCCTTCCTTCCTCCCTCCTCTTCCCTCCTCTTCCCTTCCTTCCTTCCCGCTCTGTGTTTCCCTGCACCTCGGGGATCTCATTTCCCTGCAGCCTCCCCGATTCCCTCCGTTCATGTGCCTGTGCCTCCTCCTTGCCCCTGTGTGGCCTCGGCGTGTGGCAGCTCCCATGCCTTGCAGCAGCCTCCTGTGGATGTCCAGATTTCCCACATCGCTGTCTGCTGCCAGGGTCTGCTGGTTTTCTTCTTTCCAGTGTTCTGCCTAGACTGAAGAATTAGTATTTTAAGAACATTGCTGTGAAGGGGAAAATATGTTGTGCAGGTAAAACACAATCCTGGATCTCATGGCTCCTACCCTTAGGGAAATACTAGGCTTTGTGGCATTTCTTATCTATGCAAATAAGATGGCCTTACCTGTAGGATCAAAATTTTTTCCTGCCCTTTCCCCAAACCTGTGTGTAGCACAATTTTCCATCTTGTGTCGATTCAGATATTTTAAAGAGCGGTGACTGGGTAATGCTGTGACAAATAATACCGTGCATTTTAAGTGCAAACTGTTAGGCAGCAGCATCAAATAACAGGCACTTCTTCACTGTTCTTTTTTTCCCCCATTTGTTTTAGAATCCCAACAAGATGTGTTATTAATGGACCCTGAGTAGAGCAAGTTATTTGTTATGGTAACTTTTTGACCTATTTAATAAGTACTTAAAGGAGTGTAGTGCAGTTTTTATTGTAGTCTGCTGTGTACAGTTATGAAGTGTGGTACATAATAAAATAAAAGCAATAATGTGGATATTTCAGAGGGATCCATCAGAGCAGACCTGCAGCAACATATTTCATCTGGTTTGTCTGGCTATGAAGCCTTGCAAGTTATAGCTGAAATAACTAGGAACAATATTGTGGTTATGACTTGCAATTGTTTACCATTGTAAACAGCAGAGTTATTATGTGTTTACCCTTTTCAGTGCTCAGAACCATTTTTTAAATAAGTTCATTAACACCTGCATACATTTAGCTGTGAAAAATGGCATGTCTTTTCCATGCTCATACCTAAAAATATTTAAGTCAACAGCAACAGTAAAATGCATCTAATTTAAAGCATAGTTTTATTGAGGTATGATTTGGAAAAGCAGAATTATTAAAAAAGACTAACAGTTGCACAGCTAATGCAAAAACAAACAAAAGGTTATGAAGATCCTTTCTATGACAGTTTTGAAGTTAAATTGGGAAGGGCCACTGCAGACTTGGACAACAAAGCTGCTTTATGAATTTCTGAGACAGACTTATGAGAAGGTTGCCCTTTTTTTGTTTTGTGGGTTTTTTTAATGTGATGCAGAGGAGTAGTTACCTGTTACTTGGGTAGATGGGGTTTTGTTCTTTGTTTTTCAGTTCATTTTGTTTTACTTCTTTGTGTACATTTTTTTTCCCCAAACATGGTAATGTGAAAATGAAAAAAGTGGTCACCAAAAATCTTTCTCTAAATGCTCCTAGAAGTCAGCAACAGTTTTCACTATGATGGGAAATGTAAGTTTTGGGTTGTCCCTTGAAAAATTTTACTGGAGAATTTTTCATTTTCTTAATATTTGGCTACAAGTTTTGTAACGTCCTGAGTTCAAGAGAAAAAACAACTGATTGGACCTCCAGGAAGTGCCTTGATGATAATCAGCCTTGTGTGCAAGACAGAAAGGCTGATAGTCAGAAATTGCTCTTTAAACTAAGACAGACTGTCAGTCTTTAGAAATGGTGGGGAATGGCCTATTTATGTAATCAGATACTAAAGCTGGGAAGAAGCTGTCAGGCACATTCTTGTTGTGTAAGCAGCAGGCAAACTGTGCTTTATCTGACAGACAGTGTGTAAATCTGTCCATGCAAAAATCCAAATGTTTAGTTTGCTTCTAGTCACTGTAATAATCTGCTTATTTTCTCTTGCTAGAGCGATGACATCATTTAGCAGAATGCACCACAGACAGGAGCCGTAGATAAGGCTCTGTTACTGTCAGTCATTCCCTTCTTGATTGGCAAGGAGATAAATAGGAATTTACTAGAGGTTTGCTTCCACCTAAAAGAGCAGACAACACCCTGGGATAAGTATGTGAAGAGCAAGCATGTTTAGCACCCTCAACCTTACAGCTTGGAAAAAGGTCTAGAAATAAGAGTCCTTCAAAATCCAATGTTAAAATTTGGTATTTTATTAGCAATAGCTGAGCAGGCTTCCTGAACAAAGAAATAATCATATTAATTGATAAAGACAGCAGTTACAGAGGGTTAAAAAAATCCTGTTCTGGGTGGTTGTATTAGTTTCAGTGCTACCAAGTTTGAGAAAGATTTGTTTCTTTCAAAAATTTTAAGGGACAGGCAATGGTTTTTCACTGATAATGCACTGTCATTTGCCTGATTGCTCTGCAGACCAGACCTGACGTGGGAAAATATCCTGCTTAGATCAACTAAGATCACCTACTTAGGTCAAGTATGGTGAACTCTACAATGTTTATGTCATAGAAATTATTATTCAAGAGTGGCTTCCGAGTTGTTTTGTAGTAAATAAGAGGCAGTCCATAATCTAAACAAACCTAATACTTTTTTGTTGTTGGTAGGGGCATATTTTGGTATGGACAGACTGAAAAGAAAACGTAGAAATAATACTACACTATAATAGGGAAGATAGTCTAATCCTTTTTAATGGCATTTAATCTCCTAAATCTTCTGATTTCATTTAATTTTAAAGGGTAATAAAATATGATTGAAGTACATCTGAAATGTAGTTTAATAAAGGTAATCTGCTGTACTGAAAATCCACTGTTTTGTCAATCTGAAGATTTAATATGAAACCATGCACAATGGAAATGCTTATTTACCTCTCAAACTTCAGAGTTCTTGTGATTTCTGTGTCACATTTTTTTTCTTTTAAGTAGGTAGTACCCATTATTTTAAAAATGGTAATGAATCTTCTTTAGAATTCATGGGAAGGATCTTAAGAAAATTAATCTCCAGGTCACAAGGAGGTGAGGCATAACAGAAACATGACCGATTAGGAGAACGTACCTGGCAGAAGAATACATTTCTGTACATCAAGTCGATTGTTCATGTTCCTATTGTTTCCAAAATGATGGAGACCATAAATGAACAGCTGTTAAAACCACAATGATTTGTGCAACAATGCTCTGATCCTCATGTGTTTATATTTAGAAGGAGAGCTGCATTTTGAAATAGTAAATTGGCTTAGGAATCACAACCTTGGATGATACCATCTTAATTAAAAATACATGCATATCTTGGTAATGTTATGCACCTCCTCTGTTTAAAAATAGGGAGAGAACAACAATTAAGCACTTTCCATGTGTTAATTTTTTGTTTAATTTAAAGAGTTAACCTTCTGAGAAGAAAGCTTCTGCTGGAACATTAGTGATAAGCATTACATTAAAATGGTGATAAATACTATATAATACTCCCAAATAGATATTTTTCCTGTTGAATCCTGGGATGCTTTCTACAGACATCTCAGTATATTTTTAATGAGATTCTACATCAGTTTGTGTGTTGTAGTTTAGACATATTGGCTTTAATTATTTTTGAATGTGCAGTTTTTACAGTAGCAGAATATATGTGATTTAAGACTCACCACAGTGCTCTGAGTATCACTTGGCATTTTAGCAAAATGTGTGATATTAAAAAGAGCATGAATTTTAGCTGGATTTTCATTGTTTTCTCAGACATGTGATATTCCTCTTTGCTCTCAGTTCTCCTATTCCACATATGCAACATTTTTGCATGTTATATTAAAACAATTATATCAGTCTCATCATCTCTTGCCGTATTGTGGTTCCATTATTATCACAAAGAGTATTAAGTCAATCTAACACAGTGTTTTCTGCCAACTGAGTGCTACGGTATTTTGCCTAAATCAAAAGGAAGTAAAAAGAAAACCTTGCAAAACCAATACTCAGAGAGGTCTTAATAGCTTGACCAATGCTTAAACTGAAAATTTTGTATGAGTACTGTAAAATCTTTTCAGGTTAATATTTGTCTTCACTCTTCTAAAAGTATAAGGCATATATTTCAGTGTAGTTTAAGCATCTTCCAGTAATTTTGGCAAACTGTGTGAATATTATGCCAGTGGACAAAACCATGAAAATGATAGTGACTGAAACAGCTCTTGTAAAATGAAAATGAACAGCTATTTTGAGTATACCAGCTGAGATACAATAAACAAACCGATGAAAAGTAAATGAGAATTTAGAAACTCAGTTTTTAATAAACTAGTAATTTGTTAACAATATAAGCTTGATGTACTTTATCTTAGTCCTTTTGACAAGACTTGTTCTGTGGTAGCTGCAGCATCATCGTAGAGCCTGATCTAATACTTAGAGAACTCAGTATAATCTCATTGACTTCAATACAAGTTGAATTGGACTAATAATGAAAAATCGCATTATAATAATATTAGGTTTAGGAAAAAAATACTGCTTATAGCTGATTTGAGTCAAACTGAGTTTGTCTGATATTTTACTGATGTCAGTAAAATCATACCATAAGTTGGTATTGCTCTGCTGTGACAACTGTGGACTCTTATTCTGAGAAGCTATTAAAATCACAAACCAACAGAAATTCTTATATAAGACTGTACAGATATTTGTCTACATAAAATAACAAAATAAGGAACTTTGTAAAAACCGATTTGTAGTGTGTCCACTGCAGAGATGAAATAAAAGTCTTGTTGCCATTTTTATTATTATTATTATTATTNTAATATAATTTCATTTAAATGTAAATTTTTTAAAAAGTAATTTTTTTATACATAACTACTAATTGAATAAAAACTGATTTAGGAAAAATTCTGAGTTTTCATAATCTTTTTCTGTAAAATATTATTTTTGTAAAAAAATATTTTTTTTCTTGTTTAACTGAGCAGTTTGATTTAAAACTTAAAAAAAGTAGCTTATTCTAGCCCTGTGGAAATTTTCTCTTATTTTTTCTCAATTTAAAGAGAATATATACTAACCACATATCCATAGCAAAGTAATTTTTATTAGTTATGCTAGCAACAGTATTATTATTTTAATTTTTTTTTTTTTTTACAATCAACTCTTAAAGTGCAATTGTCAAAATTAAAGTGGTGATCTGTCTGGTTTTTAGCATTGCACCCCAGAGTTGCACTGGAACTGACTCTTAATCAGACCTAGACCATGCTGGGAAAGTTTAGGAACGAACAGGGAAATCTGGGCTTTTCTCAAGCAGGTGAACTTTTCACATTGGCAGCTGAACTCAGGTTAAATTACCCACAGATACAAACTATCACTGGCATGTGGATTTGAAAAAGTGTGATATTTTAAATAGTCTGCAGTATGGTAGCATATGTTAAGTGTAATTAAGAAGGAGCTGAACTACAAATACATAAACTTCCCAATACAAGCTTGGTTAAAATTAAAAGGACCCTTTTTTCAGGCGGGCGGAGCAGTTGTTAAAGCCTCACTCTCAGTCACCTTCCTGGCAGCCACATGTCCACTGGGCCACTGCAGGCTCTGTTAATCTGCTCACAGTGGCCTTAATGTTCCCCGAGGCGCTCCCAAAAGACTGGAGGTCCAGGCTGTCAATGTCCAAACACATCTGCAGTTGGAGGGCTTTTGATACCCAAAGCCCTTCCTTTGTTCCCACAATACCCCAATGAAACACTGGCTTGAAGGAGGAAAGCAGTCCTTGTCCTGCATGTGCTGAAATCTGATTTTCTCACCCTCCTGTCCTTCCGAGGTCTATCTGCCTGATACCGGATGGGCTCTTCAGTTCACAGAACCGAGCCTTGATTCTCACCCTTTCCCTTTGTGAAACCCAAGGTCTGCCCTGATTTTCAGCTTCGTAAAAACATTGCACTCTCATCATCTCCAACTACAAAAAAAACAGCTGTCTCTCAGTATGTGAAGTTTTCATAGGAATTTTCAAAGGCTGTTTCAGCTGTAAATGTAAACTGAAAACACAAAAAACAACCCCCCAAAATTCCCTTCCCTTTCTTCTTGATGATGTTGCTGAATGTAATGTGCTTGACACCAGATGTTTTTTAGAAATGTATGGCATGGTGTAGTTTCTCTGATACCATACCACTTTGCTGTTTTACAAGCTACAGCATGTCACAGATTAAAGCTTTGTTGGATGCAACAAAGCTGGCAATAAATAAACCTCTCTGATGTCACTGTGACCTAAATTAAACTCATTGTGTTTCCTTGGTTTTGTTAGCAACAGAGTAGTTTTCATCACTTCTGAAAGACCTCTAGAGCTTTAAAAATATATATTTTTAATAAAGATTTTAATTAAATTGGAAATTAATTGTGGGTGAGAGTAAGAATCTGCATCTGCTGGTTTCTAGCCATTATGTGCTGGGGTGTTTTTTGAATAGAAGGATAGAATGCAAAGGATGGAAGGCTTTAAGGTGGTAGAAAAATTAGAAATGTGAGAAATGCCAAAGTACCTAACTGCAAATGTGCAAAGAGCACTGATCTTCTCCTGCACTTGGTGAATATACAGAGATGCAATTTCTTTATGTTTTAAAGTTATATACACATGAACATAGGAGTAGTCAGAACTCTGAAAGAAAGAATATTATTTTGTCTACTCATGTGTGGTAGAGTTTTGGGTTTTCTTTAGAAATACTTTATTTAATTTATTTTCAATCTAGTTTGACTTAGACCTGGTTAGATGTCCATCATGAGGAGAAAATTTCCATGGGAAAACTCTGCTTAAAGTTTACACTATTCATTTCATGTACAGTAAACTCCATCTTAACAGTATCGCCTGCAAATGCACATTAGAATAACAAGTCAGCTCTTACATGAGTGGGTGTTCTGTCTGAGAGGGGACAACAAGACCTAGCTAAAAATTGATGTCTACCATGGTTTTTCAGGCATCCACAAGTCTGTCAGTTGATTGTATTGACTATTGGGATTTATTTATTCTAATGACACGAGTCAGTGTTGATGTTGCTACTCTGCTGTAAGCTGCTAGTCTCACAGTGGAGACCTGATAGATCCAAAATTACACTCTCACCCCCAAAAAATCCCAACCCTAATTGGCAGCAAATATCAAAACCATTCTTACAGCATAAGAACTGTTTTCTCTTTGAGAAACTAGAAGCAACCAATTGAGTTCAAATATACTTGTTTTTATGTATTTTTGTTCTATTTTCAAAAGATACTGCAGGAAATCTCTAATATCCTAGAAGATAGGTAATGGTTCTAATAAAGTTAAAATAAAAATGTATTTCGAAAGACAAGTTTCAGTTTAATTGCATCCATCTTTGGAGATGTCCTGAGGATGTAAATGGCATCTTGATGTAACATTAGGAACAAATATGGTATGAGAATGTAGTTGCATCTCTTTCCTTAAAATTGTCCAAATATTTGATAGCAGAGCCTATGTTTAAGATCCTTGTGATTTGAGTCTGATATACTAAACTTCAGCACGGTGTATATTGCTCTTAAAAATTAAAAACCATATTTATATCCATATTTACAAACATATGGATGAGTCCCATGCAGCGTAATTCACAGACTGACTTACAATTCTAGTTTTTCCTTCTATTCTTCATCTACCTGAATGCCATGAGCTTCTTTTGCTTATGTAAAATACTCTGTAGAGCATTTGGTCAAGTGATTTATCTCCTTATGCAGGAGAATTCGAAATCTTCCAGAATTTCTTTCCCCCAGAATCAGATTTAATTCCAGAGGTTTTCCACTATCCGAATAAATAGATCCAGAACAGTTTTAGGGTAGACCAAGCTTTTCTCGATTAAAAATATTGTCACATGTACTGCAGTAACAACTGCAAAATTTATGATGGAGAACAACTGATAAAGATAATGGAACTGCAAATTTTTGCCCATTTTATAGCATCATTCCATTAGATTGTGTTAATCCAGGGTTTCTGTTCCATCCCTGTGTTCTAGCATCCTTTAGGTAAAGAAAAAAAAGTGTATTCCAATGAATCTCTAAGTTTTATTGGTATAAAAGCTTTTGAATCACTACTATTATATACAGATATTCAGTTTTTTCTACATTATATATTTGTCCTAGTAAAAACTCACAGAGTAGTGTTAATGAAACATACCTTTATGTGCATTAAACAGTAGGCTGTGACACTATTTTAAGTGATTCTATGTTATAAAAATCTCTGCAGCAAGATTAATGTTACATAATTGACAGAATATTATAACACTGTGGAAGATGATAAATTTAAAACTTTCCATTATGCCTTAATGAATACAATGGGAATCATGAGGCTGTGTCTGGTGGTTGCATCATGTCTTTCAGCTGGCTCACATTGCTGTTTTCCTCACAGAGAGTAACCTTTAGTCCTACTTCATTTCTGCTAGGTTATGTTAAAAATGTTTTTAATTTGGAAGATACAAATCTAGCGTATGCTTCTATTCTGAAAAGCAATGATGTAGAAATAGTAGCTGCCGCCTCAACAGAGAAACTGACTCTCTTCAGAGGTGTAAATGCTTGAGAAAGTAACAAGACTAAATTTTCACTACATTGCACCTCAAAGTGTGCTGCAGAGTCAGAAGAGAGACTGAAGAATCAGATCTGTGCTGTTCCGATGTGTGTAGCACCCGTGGAATTATTAACCCACCTGTAGCTACAGACCTATATTTTCCTCTGCTCTGCTGCTGTATTGAACGCAATGGGCCAATTTTGTCACTTCTGTGACATGAGGTATTCGGCTCAGTGTGTTAGGATGGGTAAATTTGAAATTGGTGATATTTCAAAGCTGAAGCAAAGGTCAGAAATTGATGCACGTAACCTATTGCTGATGCACAAGTCAGAACAATCTTCTGTTAAGACTCAGACTTGAGGTGATGGCAGTTTTGAAAACACTTTTTTTTCCCTCACAGCTGAAGAAATGTTGAGTGCTGTCCAGAATGTGATGTAGTCAAGTTTTTAGACCCATCCAGACAACTGGGTTGAATTTGCTGATTTTTTTTTTTTTTTGCACAAATGTGATACATCATCTCACACATTGCTCAGTTTTCCAAGGTGCTTTCTTTTTTAAGGCATCACTATGCAATTCTTTCATGCAAATATTCTTTCCTGGGGAAAACTGCCCTTTCAAACTGTCCTTTGCAAGGTACTTGCTGGCACCCATTTCTTTTTTTTTAAAGGCTTAACAACAGGGACAGTTTAGTGGTGAAATGAATTTTTAAAATTTCTACGCATATTTTGACTGCAGATTGTGAGCCACCTCGCAGAATGAAGCCAGATAAATGCTGTAAACTTCAAGAATTTAGAGAAATGTATTCACCTGTTGGATTTTCAGTTTCCACTTAAGATCATAATCCAGTTTAGTAACCTGCAGAAATGGTACACACTTCAGTATTGTGTTTGACGTGTTGCACAGCTTTTCATCCCAACTGTTGTATCAGTCTGCTTAAGTACTTGCATGACTGTTGAGAGTAAGGGAATTTCCTTTCTCTACATATCATTTAGGCAGCTTGTATTTCTCGTAGGTGCTTATTAGGAAGATGTGAGGTAATCAGTACAGTTATATCATCAATACCTTCTGCATAGACTTTGTATAATAATATTTGAATTAATAAGTGTCTGGATTCAGTTCTGAAAAATCACTATGAAGTTTTCAAAACCCCTTCCCTGCCTATCTGATCCTTTATTTTTTAATTATTCAGCTTCTGTAAATCCAGCTTTCCATCAAATTTCAGGACTGAAGATCTGTGTGGTTTCCACTCCAGAAACTGAAACATCAATTGTACTCAGTTCTTGTTTAACCATACCTGGAAGGTTTGGCTTGTGAAGAGGAAAGAGCACATATGCTTTCTATATGCTAATTTTATCCATACAGTGAGTTTTTTGAGTGAAATTTAATTTTTCTTACACTTTAAGATACCCTTGTTTGACAATAAATTTGTCAGTATGGGCATGTTGGTTTAAGGGTAAGGATAGAGAGTTGCATTTGTGTGTACAACGTTTTAGTAGCAGCAAGGAATGTTGCAAAAATGGGCGGTG
>VXBQ01002196.1:197244-271337 GCA_013400175.1 Phainopepla nitens
CCTTCTAAAGAATAATTGTGGAGACTTGGCTAGATCAATAATATGGATTTTTGTTGTTAGGTCTTGTAGTCTGCACCATAATGAGAGATAGGGGACAGTGGCTGTTTTCTAATAGAAAATAAAGGATTGGTTTCCGTGTCTTTCTACATTTGAATGCAAAATGGCACACTTGAAACTAATTCAAGTTGTTAAGAAAAGGACCATTTTCTATTGCATTTCTGCTATCATATAAACATGGCAAGTTAGATCAGCCCCCTGTACAGCAAGTGAAATATTGCCTTTACATTTTCCTAAAAGTTAAAAGTCGCAAATTCTGAGATAGGAATGATAAAATTGTTAAGCATATCCACAAGAATGTAAAACACATCAGTGTATCAATACATGCTCAAACATCAAATGAAATATTATGTCTAGATATGAGGGATTCATCCCCCATCAAGCTTCAGGGCTAGGAAATACTGTGCAGCTGAACTTAGTCACAGGTGATGAAGTTTTCTCTCTGTGTTTCTGGAGATATTTGTATTTGTATGTATACCATTATACATACAACAAATAAGGTAATTTATTAATATGCCTGAAAATTTATGTTGCAAAAAATCAGATGCATCACCACCTCTCCTGATTTTAAAGAGCAGGTGCCAAATTTCCTCCAGTCTTACATTTTCAGATCCAAAGCCTCCCTCAAGAGCCCTGCCTGTATGAGAGCTCCTAGATGCGACCTAGAGGAGTGTGGAATATTTAACTGGCAAACTGTTTTACAGGATGGATGAGTTTCCATACTTTTAAGCCCTTGGTTGATTTTGAATGATTTCTTTGTGGTTCAAAAGCTGTTGCAAAGGCCCAAATATAAACTACCCAGTAAATCTGTGAGCCTGCAAAGATGCTATAGGTGTCCTCATTAGTGTATGAAGCTGCAGGCCATACTGAGGTCTGCTCCTAGATGTTAAACACAACGTGAGCTAATTTATGATAATATATAGATGATGAGCAATTTTTTGGTAGGCATGGAACAGCATTTAACTTTAAAGCGTGAATTTTATGCTGGGGTTTTAGGCATTACTGCTAGTTAGAAAGATTTATACTTAAAATTGATTAATTAATTAAATTAATATTTAATTATAATTAAGCATTATGTGTAGTCATTCTATTCCTTTTCTTCGATATTTTGATGAATTGAAGTGCTACATGCTGAAGATCCTGATTTTTAAAATGCCATAAAGTAATTTTAAAAAAAAAGCCTGGAAGAGACTTTGCAGAAATCTCTGTGTAACAATCATGCATAGGCTCAGCAGTAATATTACTGACAAACATTTGCAGTAAAATTCAAACTTTGTTACATCATTTGGCACAAATGCATTCTTCATGTGATAGTGAGAATGGGTTTCTGTTCTGCTTTTTCTGATGGTTTTTTTTAGATTCAATTATAATAATAGATTGCTGGAATTGACTCTCAAAAGAAGTACTGAAATTATTTCACACCTTAGCTACTCTTCTGGGATGCTCTCATCAACAGACCAAAATTTTAAAGCAGCCCGAAGTCCTATATAATTTCAGTCTGCTTTATGTGACCAGATTTGGGTGCAGAAAATAACAATGTGCCATTTGCTTTTTTTCTGAAAGGATGAAATTCTGAAATCATGTGTCCATTGCATTTCATAGCCTCGCTACACGGCAGAGGTTTATCAGCTCTTCTGTCGGCCCATTTTGGTAGTAGGATTCAAGCTGCCTTGGAAACTTTGGAATTACTTTCCTCCTGGTATCACAGGGCCCAAGGACTCCCTCACTGGGGCAGCTGGGGTGAGGAGCTGGGATTCCTCAAAGATCTCATCAAGGCAGTGGTGGGAGAGGGCAGCTGGTCCCCGTGAGGCTCTCCTGGAAGCTCCCACTCACGAGATGGTCTCCTGCTTATGTGAACAGTATCCAAAGTTAACTGAGGCACTGTGCCTTTCCAGAGAGTCTGTGTATTCCTGTGCCTGGTTGTGTGGGAATAAACAGCATGGAGGTTTCTATCCTTCTATCTCCACAGGAGGACTTGGTAATTTGACACTGGACCTCTTAATGCAGCCGTCTTTTGTGGGAACGATATTTCCTTCCCCACGGGGAAGAATTGGAAGGAGACTGTTAGTTTCAATGAATTCAGCATCATTGCCCCACCAGGCCCCTCTCTGCTGTGTTACTGTGAAAGGAGACAGTTTGGCTCCAAATGACTAATGGGATTCTTATCTCAGGTTATTGAGACTATACCTGTGGTCAGTGTTACTAACTCATAATGACCTTCCACGTGGCCGTTATGGACTGAGACTTCTGTGCATGCTAGGTACATACTGAGTGAAAACATTGCTGTGAAATGATAAACTGTATTTATAGGCAACAGGGCAAAATCCTGCCTTCTGTTTAAATAAAAAAAGCTAAAAAGAGGGCATTTATACACTTTTAATGAGTACTGAGCTTGCCAAAATCTCTCAAATTGATCCAGAGGTTTGGAATGAAGAATTACCATTTGAAGACGAACAATGTAAGTTCTGCTGCAATTTCAGTAGCAATCTCCAGACCTGTTTTCTTTATGTCATGAAAACTTTAGAAACATAAACAGTGCTGAATTGCCACTGGTATTGAATAATTTGTCTTTTATTGTTGCCTGCACTCTTCTTGTTTCAAGAAAATAATTTAATACTTATTAATAAATAGAAGGCAACTAAAGATGACTGTGACCTAGTCTGTTGAAAATTTCTCAGTACCTTTAATTTGTTAGTAAATTAAATATATTGTATTTAAGCAGAATCATATATACAGTATATTAACTTTTTTTTCCAGGCAATCTTTACTCAGCACAGAAAGGCCAGATGTATGGGAATTGTAAAAAATCAGGATATGCATAAAAACTGTTCAAGTGCATAAAGCAGCCCCATCTGGAAGACATCTAACAGAAATGAAGTTGTACAAAACCATTCCATTGATAATAAAGCTAATTTTTATGGGTCTGACAAGTATGTAATTATGTTCAGTGGTGCTTTTCAGATTTTATCACAGTCAATAAACCGCAGTGGTAATTTCATTCCCATTTGACATATTTACATGGAAACATTTGATTGGAGGAATTAGTAACCCTGAAAGCCTTGATAGATATGTTTTAATGATCTGTGACCTCCGCAGTCCCTCATCTGTTTATTGTTGCAACAGGCGAGAAGTCGTTCCTCTGTGACCTTTGTGGCTTTGCCGGCGGGACGCGTCATGCCCTCACCAAGCATCGGCGGCAGCACACAGGTCAGTAAAGCTGTCTTTACTCTTCCCTCTGTTTTCCGCAGCAAGGGACTCCCTCTACACCGGGGAGTAACACAAGTCAGACAGCACATTACAGCACAAATAATACATTGGCTCATTGTTTGCTTTGCTTTTTCTCGTTTTTGTGAAATCGGTACGCCCAGGGTCTGCGTCAAATCTGTTAGCTGGGAGTTTGAATAATTGCTTGAGGGGGAGTGGGGGATGATTTTGTGAAGTTTGGGGTTTTTGGGGTTTTTTGTCTGAAGGAAGCAGAATTGTGAAGACTGGCTTTCTTCTTTCAGTGAATACTAAGTCTACCAATTTTTTTTTCAAAGGCCCAAATAGATTACCTACTGTGAAGATTTTGCAAGAGACTGCTAGAATGTCCCTGGGTGAAAATTAGAGACTACATATAAATTCATCCAATTTTTTTGGACTGAAGCACAGTTGAAAGCTAGTGTTGTTTCAGTTGCCCTTTTGTAATTTTAAGATAGTTTGTAATTAATAGGTGCAACTTTAAGAGTTACCACATGGCTGGCATGTAAAGCAAGATTTCTCTTCCAGAATTAGTAAAGCTTTCCTACCACATGGTTATAAAATTTTAATATCAGACAAAATTAAATTGCTTCTTAGTTTCAGAAGACCAGAAAAAGTGTAAGTATTAAACATTTATTAATACATTCTACCTTAATTGTGCTTTTTAGTAGTTCCTTGTAAGTGTTTGATTATTTGAAGAGATTTTGTTCAAACAGACGTGGAAGTGTTGCTGTTTAAGCCACTGTAGTTTTTTTGTTTTACTGACTATCATGAGGGTAATGTAATATCATCAGGAATTACTGTGTGAGTTAAGTGACCATTGTCTAATGTACAGTGGAAAGAAATGGCTAACAAATGAGAAGCTATTGTTGTTACATCATGAATTTTCCATGGATTTTGTAAAGGAATCACAGTGGGAGATTTTATTATGTCCCTGTATAAACTAATCTTCATTCAGGACATATACCATCTAAATGTATAATTTCCTGGAGAGCAGCTACTCTCTTTCTTGAGAGCCTGAAGCCATTCTTCCCACCACGTTTTCAGTTTCTTTAAAGCAACCATATTTGGAGTAGATTCTGATGCTTTCAGAAAGGTGAGATTTTTCAGTGCTGGTCAGGCAATATCTTGAAACAGATGAACTCTAAATATATATATGTAAATATACATACATTCAGTACCAAAATTTGTTTGCAAGTCTAGTTAGTAATCCTACTTTCAGAATGTTTTTTTCTAATAATAAGGAACATAAATTTGTGGAAAGATACTGTCACAGTCAGTTCCCATTCACTGCAGGAAGTTTGTGTTTTTCAAGTGACCAATAAAAATAATTTAGTAAATATAATAAGGTATCTTATTATTACACTCTGAATGATAATATGAGCAATACAACTACTGAGTAGAAGCTGTATATTTCAGTTGTAATTAAAGTTTCCATTTTTCTGGAAGAAGTTTCACATGTTGGCACAAGTTTAACAGATGTGGGCTAAGAAATTGATTGATTGATTGATTGATTGATTCTTTAGCAAAAACAAGTAATTGTTATCAAGTGAATAGGAAATACCTTTTGGTTTTCATTGCCCTGCCATGTGACACATTGGGATCTTCCATATATCTAGGACTCATAGTTAGTGCAGCCACACAAATGGTAAACAGCTGTTTCAGGATGAGGATGTAGAAGAAATGCAAATTCTTGTATTTACCCTTCTTGACTGTACCTATTATGTGAGTGCAGATCTAGTTTCTCAGAAATGTAAGCCCTTATCATCAAATATATACATATATATATATATATTGTATCATTAGGCCACCAGCCAAGAGAAAAACTATTTTATTTCCTGATTTATGTGCAAAATTAGGCTGAAAATATGGTGTACTCCTGGTGAAAAGCTGTCCAGGTTTTTGAAGGCATTTTTGCCCTTCTTTTGCCAGTGTGGTAGAGGCTTCTTGTGCTATGATCACAGGGATTTACAGGTTATAGATCATGAAGCTTGCATCTAGCAAGCATAACTTTATATTTTATGTCAGGACTGGAGGCTCGTTATTACTTTGCTATTAACTTTATCCTATATAGGACAGTATCTCAGAGGCAGAGGGATCTATCTTTTTGGCATTTATCTGCCTCTGTGGCACAAACAATCAGAGATGATTCTTTAGCAGAAAAATTATCTGTGCCTTCTATTTGTTTCAAGGAGAATGACACAATCCACCTTTGCTAGCATTGTTGCACTTACATGGGTTCCACTGTGTTTTCATCCAGTGCTCAACTGTATCTCAGTCATGCATGCATGCACTCCTCCTTGTACCTTTCTTTGTACCTTTTTCTTTTCTCTGCCCCCAGTTGGCACAATTTGCCCAAAGTAGAATGCCAAAGCAAATTACAATCAGGTTTGAAAGGGGTAGGTATCAAAAATAGTCTAAATGGCTTAAATAATTCCCTGCTGTAATACAAGCTGTCAAGGGGGCTGACACAGAACATCTTCCAATCCAAGATTTATTTCTATCACCTGTCAGAGGCCCACAGTGCAAGGGCACATGAACAAATCCTCACATGTACTTAAGGAGTCTTAACCAACTTAACAAGTTTCTTCTCATCCCAGCCTCAAGGCTTGAGATGTCCCAACACCCTAGAGAAATGTTCGGCTGCTGGTAGAGATTTGACACAAGAGAGGACTGGCTGCAGGACCAACCACTTAGACTTGTGATACTCTTTTTTTCTGGTATTTCTTACTCTGTTCTTCTCTTTTTAGATGAGATTCTTTCTTTGTACCTGGAGAAATGCCTTCATCTTGTGCAAGATGCGTTTTCTTTGGAAATATTACAGGGGGCATGAAGTATAACTTGGTGTGAAAAAAGCTGGCAGAATCTGGCCCTCATTCACTCCTGCAGCGAACTATACAGACTAGTTTGGTAAATAGGATGTTATCCCTTGAGGAGATGTTTTTGGTTTTGAATGAAAGGAGGTACAACAATGTTAAACTGAAAGAAGAAGCCATTAGTTTTAAGACTTGAAAAACTTTAGTGCTTAACACATTTGTAAACATGATGCATATGCATAAAGATTTGCTTGAAATAGGCCTTCTCAGCTGTAAAGTAGGAAAAAATAATTTGACCTATCAAGAGATTCCTGGTGTTTTACCAGTTGATGTTTTTACTCTCTTTTAAATATGTCATATCCTTAATGAAGACCTGGTCCTATGAGAAATGTACACTTTGGACAGAGAATAAGTGAAGTCATGTCTGATTATGTCCTGGGAAGGTGTTCCAACATTATTTTATGACCTGAGTGCACCTTCTTCCAGTCCTTTTCTGCAAGAAACTGTCTCTGGTATTCTGAAAGTCTTTCACTGACAGTGTAAATATCCATGGCCTAAACTTCAATTTTGTGAATTGAAGCAATGGCAGCTTAAGGAGTGGTCCAGAGTTTGGCCAGAATTTTATCACACTGAAAGGAATACTTACATCTCTGTCTTCCAAATGCTTTATAATAGGCACTTGTGGCTGCCTAGGCTGTGATAAACTATCTTAAGAAACTTGGACTGCTTGCAGTATCAGCTGGCTCTCTGTGGTAAATAAGGGATAGTTTGTGGTGCTGCAGGAACATTGATGCTGTAGTTCTGTTGTCTCAACAAGGCTGGGAGGAAAAGATTTTGTGTTTTGAGACATCCAGAAGCAAGTTTTTTTTTGATTTGTATTTTATTCCAGTAAGAAAATCTTCCTTAAAGTATTTTTTGCTGGATTTCTTAGAGTAGGTTGAATTTCAGAAGAAGAATTACATGATTACCAGAATTTTGTAAAAAAAAAAAGGTAAATAACCTCTAAATCAACCGCCAAAAATGAACGGGTGCGTGCGCGCACACACACACACAAGAACCATATAATATCAGATAATTTAAATATTTTGCCTTAATCATGATCAACTAGGAAATTGCGTAAGAGAGAAAAAACAAGCAAGGGTAATTATTTCTGGCTTGAAATGAAAACATGGAAACAATTCATAATTTTAAAATGTCTTTTCTTTTATGTTCTTGCTCTTATTGTTCGGCTCACCTCCTTTGTTTGCCCATTCTTCTACATGTTTCCCAGTAAACTTCCCTTTTGTTCTGTAGTAGCTGTCTCAGTCCAACAGTGCTGATCAGTCACAGCCTGTGTTCTCTTGCATGAAATCCCTTTTTTAATGCTGGTTAGTACTCCTGCAAATTGAAAAAACCCCATCTTCATCTTCTACACATCAACAGTCTGCATTTGCTTCCCATGTTTTGGTTGTGGTGAGATGTTCCCAGGGTTGATAGAAGCACGTGACAGTAGAAAAGTGTTAGTAAGTACACTTACAGTGCACTTCTGTGGCAGTCACCATGAACCTATGGAACTGCTTGAGGAGATCGTGTCTTTGTTCAAATATTTTCATGCATTTTTGAAGATGGTAGCCTATATGTAGAGCACTGTTTTTATGATTGCTTCTGCTCACTCATTTCAATCTTGCACTTCTCAAGACATTTATAGGTCAATGTAATAAAGAAAGAAAATTTAATAATATATGTGTTTTTATCCAGATGAGTGACTCACTTTGTGTTTCTATTTCTCATGTGAACTGCTCTTTGACTTTAATGTGTAGTTACATTACTCGGCATTGAATTTAATGTATAATGTAGCCTCTTCCCTTCAACTTCCCCACCACAGCTTAAAAAAATTATATTGTTGAATACTACAGGAAATGCAGCACATGAAGAAGATTTATTGCTCTTTTCAGCAAAAGAGATGAAATTTGAAGAACATCTTTGTTTTTTTCCCTTTTCTATTTGCACCAACATTTGTAGCAGATTGGTGAATTGATTATAGCAAACCTTTGACCAGCAAAGATACCAAAAACCTGTGTTTTTCAATCTTTCTCCCTACCTAAGAGAAATTTTCCGGTAGCAAGAGAAAAAGAAAAAAACTTCAGCTACTGGTTAGCAGCAGCTTTAGTAACTGCGTTTATATACTAGTGCTCCCTATGAACTGGCCCTTTTGTCATCTTCTTTCCCAATTTTTGCTTGTTGGAGCTCAAGTTTTCCATGTTGGGTGACTTAAACAAACAGATGCACTTCAGAAGTTGGTTGCAGTTTTATCAGAAAGGCAAAGCCATTTCTTTTGTAATCCTGTGGTCAGGAAGTGTAGCTTTTTGAAAATGCTTCTGTTAAAAACAAAGTAAACTCCTGTAAAGTGGGTCCTTGATCTTGGAATGTGTGTCCTTCTTTTTTGTTCCCCCACAGAGCTTGTTGACCACTGTATCATTTGGGGGCACCTATCCTTTTTTTTTTCATGGGGCTTGTTATTGATAAAGGTAGAGATGGTAAGACACAGACAAGTCTTCTGTAATGGTAATAGGGGAGATGATTTCATTTTCTTTTACCTTTTTTGGTCTTTAAATATGTAGACTTGGTCCTTATGGTTATGGATACCCTATTTTAAAGTTATTACATACTGTTGTTTAAAAAAAATACTGTCAATACTGATACTTTTATTTGCGTAATTTTAATTTTGTATGAATTAGAACCTTGACTGGGAGTGAACAAGAATCCTCTTGGAATTTTTAATGGCAGCCCATATTAAAAGAATTATTTTTATTGCCTGAAATGTCTGGGGGCAAGAAGGGTGGAAGGAAAACTGGGACACAAACACTGATTAGAAGCATCCTGACCCACAGATAGGGAAGACAAAAAAATTCTTAAATCTGACAAAAAATTCTTAAGGTCTGTGGAAAACTTTAATAAACAAATAAATAAAAGTAATCCTGCAGCTAATATACTCTTCAATATCACCCAACCCAAATAAATACCTAGTTGTCTTTTAGGATTTTTTTCAACTGTACTAATTAACCTGGTTAATTTTCCATATAAATACTGTTTCTTATGTACAGCTGCTAAGAATTACAGGCTATGCTAGGCTGTCTTTTTTCTTTCCATTTAGTTGGCTTTTGTTGTGTGGTGCTGCTTTGATGTATTTTCTGTCAGGTGAGATTTACACATAGTCTACTTGACAGGAGCAGTTATCCACACGGATTTGCTGAGGAGAAACTTCCTGGAGCAGTGGGCAAGGATTATAATTTTTCTTATGGTCACGACAGAATTTGCAAACCCTGCTGGCTTCAACGGGCCCTTGCTCAGCTGTCAGCCCCACTGGCCCTGCCCTGGCACAGCAGCACACCTTTACTTGATCCATTCTCCTCTGAATGGCAAACTAAAAATCTCCTTTCAGTTCAGATATGCCTTTTTTTACAAGGGGGCAAGTTGGCAAGGTTCTAGTGCGTTTTAAATGAAAGCAGTTAAAATAAGTATGTATGTTATCTAAAATACCTGTGGCTTAACTCCTTAGGCTTGAAAATGTTGCTATCTTCTTTAATGCTAGATGATATAATAAATCAGAACAGGAAATCTTCAGTTCAAGAACAGGTTACGTTGCTAGGGAGTCTGTGGCCTCTCAGAGAGTTTAATTGAAGCAGTGGCCACTACCATGCAAGCTGCTGGGAGAATCAACTTCTCCAGAGCAGAGTGTCAGGGTCTGACAAGAAAACCCCATTTGGGGCAGGAAAGACATCCTTCTTAGCTGTCTCAATTTGTCCAGCATAGAGGCTTCGGCTTTGTGTCCTGCCCCTTCACCTTTCCTTTTCCCATGAAACAATAAATGAAAAACATTGGCTGGTATTCTCTCCCGCAGCTGCTAAAAGCAATTATTCCAACTCTTTATGGAGCTTTCAGAAGCTGCTCTGTTGTCTTTCCATCCCACATTAGGGGCTTTTCAGACCTTGAGGGCCTTGTGTATCTTTTTGCTTTGGGAGGAAAAACCCCAACAATCTCCAAGCATGAAAAATGCATATTTCTTTTTGTTCTCAGAATTCTGGCAAAGTCTGTTTCAAAATCTTCAGTGTCTCCTGCTGTAAACAGCTTGAAAAATTTGTTGTGGAGGCATGGCCATTTAGGAATGGTCTTTTTTTACTTACTGCAAAAGGCCACTCTTACTGATAGTCTTATGCTGGTGGTGTGTCTTCTGTCAGTCTGAAAAACTTCAATTTATATCTGTTAATAAACTTAGGGTTCAGTTTGAAACTGCCTGTCCTAGATCTCTGAACCATCTGCAAGGTGCATGTCTGTTCCTAGCAGTTTTATTCAGACTTCTTAAGTCAGGGATGTTGATTCCTTATGTGGTTTTAGATAAATGTGTTGGAAGGCTTGCACACTGCAGTGAAGATCACCTAAGTTAGGAGCTGGCTTTTAGCTTCTCCATACAAAAGAAAACCTCTTTCCTCCCTAAATGGTAACTATGCCTGCCTGTAAGCCCCAAAGAATGTTTCTGTGACGACCAGCTGGAAAAATGGGGTGCAGATGTCTTAGCTAGTCATCACACTAGTTAGTGTGTATCTGTCATGAGGTTTTGTCTTAGTACCTCCTAAAGGGTAGACCCTCCACTAGAAGGAAAAGTACTCTTTTCCCATAGCAACTTAGACACTGAAGATTTTTACCTTTCTTCAATTAGTAGTCCTCTAGACATTTTCAGTGCAGCTGCATGTTCAGCAGAGGCTGAATTTTAGTCATCTGAAAATATTATCCTAGTCTAAGTTTAGTAGTTGGTGTTTATTTGTTTGTTTTCATTAACCTTTCAAGTCCTTCTGCTGAAAATTGGCCTACTGTTCAGAAAATATTCACAAGGGCAGAAGACTAGCAGGCAAGATAGGGGGAATGGAGCAGAGAGTTCTGGTTCTTATTCTCAGTCCCAGTTTATTTATGTAATTTAAAGGATAACATTAAAAATTTAGGTTGGAGATGAAAACAAAGATACTTTTCGCCTGGAGATGTTCCTTTCTGACCAGCTGCTGAAAACAAGCATCAGTGTGATTTTTCACCTTTCACCTCCCCCAGTGTTGCTTTTGGGGCTGTTTTTGGCCCAGGTTGAAGAGAAGATGTAGTGAGAGTAATGCCTGTCACCTGGTTATGATATTTTCATGCAATAAGACCCAGTAACAAGGTTACTCTGTTTCAGTGCTGTTCTTTCTCCTCCTTTTTGCTGCTGTGTAATTCCATGTGGGAAGTCAGTTGGATACTGATGTGTTTCTGTCATATTTTGCAATTAATGCATTGTATTTGGAAATTAATTTTGTGTTTGTGTTTGCTATATATACATGAGCTAAAAGCTGTCTCAAGGAATATGCCAGAAATTTGGGCTTGTCTTCCTTTTCTGTAGATGAAAACTGATAATCTTCTTTTGTCACCTTCTAGGAGAGAAACCATTCAAATGTGACGAGTGTAACTTTGCTTCCACAACACAATCGCATCTGACACGACATAAGCGTGTCCATACTGGAGAAAAGCCGTACAGATGTCCCTGGTGTGACTACAGGTAATGAGTCATTAACTAAAGCATGATGAGAGAAGGGTTAAGGTGATCAGATGAGGTTCATTTGAAGTCACCAATAAAAATACATTGCCATTAAAACACCATCAGGGCAGCAGTAATTGCATATTAAATTAGGAGCTAAATTTAAAAACTTAGTCTTCAGTATTTAGGTATTACTTAATAAAGAAAAACAAATGATGGGAAGCCTTTTAGTGGTAACACTACAGTGCTAATGTTGAGTGTTTGTTTCACAGCTGTTCCAGTGTCTGCTGGAATTCTCCATGGTGAGGCTTCTTATCTGCATTGCCTTTTCAAATCAATTGCGGTTTTGAAATTTTTCTCGGTTGAGTTGCAGCCATTTCACCAAGAAAGGAAAAGTTCTCTAAAAGCCTTACCAGCCTAAATACTCACCAGACGCTTATTAGAACTGGAAGCAACTTGAGCGAGTTACAGTCCTTCAGAGTCTTCTTGTTCTGCTCCAATTTTCCTTTTCCTTGCTAGCCAGGGTGTTTGGATGAGAGTTGGCCACAGGGCTGGTCACATGGCAAAGCCTCCCATGTTACACTACTAAAACCCATCCCCGTGTTAGGGCAGTAGATTAAATTTTAAAAGAATCGTGTGACTGAACAGTGAAGATTACCTCTGATGCTTATCCACCTGTGTCTTTGGTTCACTATAGACTATTTATTAAATGATCTCATATCGCTTCTTAAGTGCATCTTTACTCTTAAATACATTTCTTCTGCATTCTTGAATACCTCGAATACCTTGCAGTTAGGTGGCTAGTCTATGTGTAACATAAAGGAATCCATAGAAGTATTTTATGGGCAATTTGCAAGAGTTGATGTTCAAAAAGTTTTTAAAAATCAGCATTATATTTGATAAGTGGCATATGATTAGATGTATGTGTTGTGATGCATGCACACTAGAGGAGAAAGTTAAACATTTCATTATACCTCTATAGCATTTTTAATTTGTTTTTCATGCTGAACATGCAATTGTAATGTTCCTTTAGTGTAAGTTTTAATGTAGTTTCGTAAAGCAAGACTATATAATGAAGCCTATCTGCTCTCAGAATACCTGTTTTCATGCTATTTATGAGCTACTTTAGAGAAAACTCTTGTACAGGAAGCTTCTAAAGTGGTCACACATTTTTGGTACAAAACTTCTCATTGCATTGTTTTGTTTGTGTGGGGCAAATGTTCTGTGAACTCTTCTGTACTGAGCACCCATTAAATCACACTCTAGAATCGCAGAGAACTGAGTTTGATAACCTCAGGGGGAGGAGGCTATGTTTCTGTGCTGCTACATTAAGAGTGTCTCTGCTTTCTTTATATTTTTCTTTATAAGTAGAAGTGGTTTTGTCAGCTTCAGTAAGTCACCTAGGAATTAGAGGTGGTTTTCATTTGTCAGAGCAGTTGTGTTAAAAGGTCTGTGTTGAGTGAAGTGAGAGCATACATGCATTAGTGTGACATGATGTGCTGCACTGAAGGTAAAAGAAGTGCTGTCTTTAATGCTGTGTGTTTTAGGACACTTAATCTTGCGGTCATCCACTTTTACTGAATCATCCCAATTGGCAGGAATGGTCTTATTACAGAGCTAGGTAATGAGAAGTGGGTTACAGTGGGTTTGAGCTCCTTGGCTTGAAGACCCAAGAGACTGGGAGTGTTGTAGATGTGAATCAGTTTGGGGTTTGTTACACACATGCAATGAGTGGATGCACTTCCCTCACTCAGGATGACAAAATGCATAACCCAGTGCTCTGTTGAGTGAAAGACAGGAGATCATTTTACTTTCGATAAAGAGTTTTCTGTATGGGATAGAAATTCCAAGAAATAACATGTTTTTTAGGAGTATTTTATTATACTGGAGGTTATTAGAGAAGATGCAAGCGTAGCGTATTTTATGAGGATTAACAAGAAATATCTGGTCATGCTCTGCTTTTATATTATTGAAAAATAAATGTTTCATGACAATAGAATGTTAGTTTCCATCCTTCACAGGCCAATTTTGACCTAACCTTTGGAGGCTGATCTCTACAGATACCATCTGATGAATCTCTGATTCTGCAGGAAATGTGTTCCAAGCTCTGCTGAAAAACATCTGGTAGGGATGCAGGAACCAGAGCTCTACTGCTGCTGCTGCTGCAAGCTCATAGAGGCAGTGAGGCGCTCTGTGTAGCTGCAGAGGAGCCCGTAGAGGGGCTGCTGCATTTATTAGCTCAGCAGTCCTGCTTCTGCCTGCCAGTTTCCACAGTCCTGGGATATTAGCCAGCCTTGTTGGCAAGTATATGTTCTGCTCTCTATCCACCTCTCGCTTCATTTTAAACTACAATTTTAAGGGAATCACATGTTGCCTCCTTGTCAAGTCACCCAGTATTTCTCTTTTAAAGGAAAGTTATTAGCAGCTCTGTAAATAATATTGTTTGCACCAGTTCAGCAGATGGTATGTAGTCTTGCAAGTGTCACCTACAGAAAACATTAAAATGAAGATTTTAAAATCTGCTGATCTAGTGATAAAATTCACCCACATGTCTAGTGGTTGAGGTCTCATTGTGATGCTGTGAGCTCAGCCCTTGCACTGTAAGTTCATCCAGACGATTTCATGTGTTGCTGTTTAGTGTTGCTTGGCAACTGCAGACTCTTTAATGAGCCTTGTACTTTCAGTGAGGTGAATTTTCCTCTTTTTGTGTTGGGATATGGAGGAAAGTATTGTTAGTGCTAATATAAAGTTTCCTTTCACTGATAACTGCTCTCTGTTCTATAAAGTAGTTTGAGACACTTGAATTAAAGCAGTGGCTAAGTACGAGATATTTGAACTATTCCCGTTCAGCTCATTGGTGTTCAGAGTATTCTTGGAGATTCTTGACTTCAAGCTTTTCAATTCCTCAGCCTGAAATTGTGAATAATCATCCTGCAAAAATTCTTGCCAGTCTAGTGAGTGAAAGGCTAGATAACCCTGGCTAGAAGTACAGAAAAAGGGCTATTAGAAGAAACTAATCTGAATTTAGGAACTGTTATAAACTTTATAAACTGAAGTGGAATCGGCTCTAAGATACTATGGGGAAAAGAGTGATTTTGGCTGCATGAAACAGAAAAGGCAATTTATTCCCTATATAATACACAGCATGAGACATTCTTTTCTTAACTAGAAAAAGACATGAATGGATGTGGTTTTCTGAAGGGAATAGTAAACTAACTTAGCATTTTTAGCTCACAAATTATAAATTCTCTATAGTATGTATATGCTTATAGTTGTACTTCAGTATTCTTGGGAAAAATATTCCCTTCCATCTCTAGTTTTTGTACTGTGACCACTTGATATTTATTTTTGTCTGAATCTTTTGTATTTTGATGACAAAGAAATTGGCATCTGCTTTTTGATAGAGTGGTATGCAACTTCCGGTAAGAATTATAATTTGAAATTATGTTTTCAGTCTAGTTTTAAAAGTCCTTTAGAAGGAAGCAAAAGATAATATTCATAAACACAAAAATTAACTTGTATGTTTGGTTATATGTTTTTGGTATTTGGATTTTCCATTTAGGCTTTCCCTATTTGAATAAAAATATGCATGATTTTCCTTTGCATTTACTTTTTCAAATCACACGGTATGTCTCTCCATTCTTAAGTCAATGTGCTTTGTCATACAAAAATATTCATTCAGCCTTAATTATTGTTCAGCCTAATTTTATAATACAGAATTGGTCTCACAGGGCCCTGCACCACCATTACTTATGCAATGCTTATTTTATATTTCCTAGTCATTTACCAAAGATGTGTTATGTGGCTGAACTTTTCAGATGACACCATCCTGGAGTTACACTGACAACAATACTGTTTGCATTTGGTAATGGGCACAGTAAGCACTGAAGAGCTGTATAACATCCTGAAAATGGACAGCACCTGTGACACGGGTTTCTAAATCTGTTCTTTGTATAGTCTGTGAACAGACTTTCTAAACCTGCAACATAGTTAGGTACCTAAATTTAACTTGATTGCAGAAGTGAAAAATTCCCCTAAGTCTGGTGATGTCAATGAAAGATGCAGATATACAGCATTTTCAGAACTAAACTGGTTTTGTGCATGTGTCTAAGAAAGGGAAATCTCATTTATTCATATGTAAGGTTTTAAATTTAACTCCCATTTGTTCTGATTTTCTATATAACTGTCACAACTTCTCAGGCAGTTTATGTTCATGGTGTGTGTGAGAGGGATGTTTTGGTGAAATGGATCTGAGTTACATGGAGGGGGGCATGCAAAAGGCAGAACACTGCTTATCTCACATGATCAAATTTGTTGGATTGCAGTGTTCGGGAGAAGCACTGACATAGTTAAGTGATTCAGAAAGAGTATTGCTACTACTTTGACCACAAGAGTGTGGGACTGATATTATGTTAATGTGCTTCAGGCCATCCCTCTGCTGTGATTAAAGAAAATAATTTTCAGTTCTCTGGGATTCCACTGTATGGTTCATTTTGCACAGAGTACCCGTGGAGGTGAGGGAATGGAGGGCAATATGCAGGGGTGTTCCTTAGCTGTAGATAAGAAGGTGTACAAGTTGTATAAAACAGCCAGGCCAGCAAAACAGCCTGCATTCCTTTCTATAAAGTATATGACTTGTGAAGGATGTCTTACAAGACTGAGAATAAATAGCATACATTTTTAATGTAATTATGTAACTAAAATAAATATTTTACATTTATTATGCATAATAAAATAATTAGACAGCATTCTGTAAGGGATTATGGCATCTGAAATTCCAACTGCAGACGGATTCATTGCATATTTTCAGCAACAGCGGCAGCACGACTTAGGGGGAGTTACTCCACAGGGGCTACTTTTCTTTTTTTGGACAGCATCCCTAGGGAGTTCCTATTTCTGTCTGACTTATAGTACCTGTTCATAGGTTGTAAAGACCAGTTTATAATGCACTCCAGGATTTGCACCTAAGTCATAAGAATGTGCAAAGCAAGTGTTTTCTCTCTGTTTATTTTGGTGCATTCAATAACTTTTAGATATGATTGCATCAGCTGTGCACTATTCCCTTTTTACATTAAGGACAACTAGGGATTGCTTTACAGGTGAGGTAAAAATACATACTAATTCATAGCAAAACTGAAAGGCTGTTAAGGCAAATTCTACATAAAATGATGAAAACAGTTTATTTATCATTTAAGCATTAACATCAATATGCTCTTTGTAACCAGTGAAATTTAATATGTCTGTATAGGAAATAAGTAGGTTATACAAGTGTGGAGGCTGATGAGGATTCCAGGTGGCAACCAGCACTGCACTGTGGGAAAACACTTTAATGTATATATATCACAAAGGCAGAATTGGAAAAAAAAGTGTGCATATACTTTGTACAAATACAAAGTTGTTAAGGAAAATAATTCATGTATGTAATAGAGCAAACAAGGCCTTCAGGAAGTAATTCAGCTTCTGTTGTGTTCAGCAGCAGGAGCTGAGGATATCCAGTGCCTTGTCCTAGCAGACTTATAAACAAATGAAGATAGAAGTTTAGACAGATATTCTGTCAGTGCATGGGCACAGTTCCCAGATGAAAACTCAGAATATTATTCCCCCCTTAGTTTTTAATAAACATTCAGATAAAATATTTGGAAATATTTATATTAATCTGGAATAAAATATGCTGTAACATTTAAGTCTTTAAAAGAAAACTAATCTGAAATAGAATTTAGATATAGTTGCAAAAACACTTTAATTGTTCTAGCAAATACATGGCATACAAAACAGTGGTTATTGTTTTGGAACAGCATTATTCCCTTTTGTAATGTTTCAGTGGTTTAATAAAACCGCTTATATCCACCTAAGTTTTAGCGTGTAGTTTATGTGGCAAACTCAGAATGAAAATATGCGTTGTTGTAGTAGTGCACGGTGCAGATCAGCTATCAGGTTAACCAACTTAAACAGATGTAATTCCTAACATTCCGAACCAGAGAGCACGCAAGTAATGGCGTGACCCGTGCTTGGACTGGTCTGTGCTGTCTGCACTGACTGAGCAATTTTGTCTCTGCAATTTTGGACAGCCGTTGGTGGCAGTGTATAAAGGAACTTGGGCTCCCTCTCTCAGAGCTGTCCCTGTCCAGTGGAGTGCATGGAGTGCTGAAGAGAATGTGTGTGTACCAGGAAACACGACTGTGCCCTGGGAGAAGGGCACACACGTGTGCATTGGCATGTGCAGACTTGGTGACTGTGGTCCACAGGGAAGCTGCCATGTTAAGAGCACAGCATGAAACACTGTAATCATTTTGTGAGCTCCTCCACATTCTGTATTTGTAATTAATAGCGTAGTGAATGCGCTCTACTTGGTAGAAGGATATTATGGACTTTTACTAATTTTAGTGACAAATACTTGTTAAGGAAATTAATAATTCCGTGAGCCTTGGTACCTCCTCTGTTGTTTGTTTGTTTTTTTCACTTCATTTTATATATTTAGTTATTTATTTATTTACTTGTTTGTTCTCAGGGTTTGTTGGTTTTTTTCTTTTTTCCTATTGCCACTCTGAGAATGAAGAATTAAAAATTGCTTTTTTGATTCAATGGGTCTCTGATTCTCGTGCTAACACTGAACATGGCACTTTATGGATCTGCCCAAGTGGTGATGCAATTGCAAACACTGATAATACTATTCTAGTCTCATTTTGGATTGAGTCCTTTGAAAACAACTTTTATGGGATCTGTTTAAGCCTAAATGCTGTGCTAAATTAGTCAAAGGAGACTGCTGGGTTTAATGTTGCTGAGACTTGAAGCCATTTTGATATCAATGTAAAAGTTAATATCTGGTTTCAGCATCTCTCTGTTACAGCCTGTCATGATTGTAGGCCAGCACTTTGTAATTTGTTCACACTTTGATTTAAGTTTTGAAAAAACATTGTCAGTCTCCTGATTTCTTTCAGTAGTCACCGTCTTTCCTTACTGTTCAGTTTGGGCTTTGTCCCTAAATGTTTTTTTAGGCAGCCCCTTCCCTGCTGAACTGATGCTGTTTCTTCTGAATCAGTGTCCAAGACACTTAACCCAAAACCTTGAAGTATTTGGTGTCTAGGAAATATGAATAGGACCACTTCATGCAGTGGACAGATTAATGTAACTTATGTATTCTTTTATCACATTTTATCTTCTCTTTGTCATCACACTTCTTTTTTGCTATCATGTGTAATCATCACTGTCTGTTCTATTCCTCTTTCTTAAAGACCAAAAATATGTTATCATAAATAGATGTATATTTATATCTAATATATACTCAATCATGTTTATCAATCTGAAACACCAGCACATATTTAAAATTAAAATAATCTTAAGTATGTTGTATTTTGATAGTAAATAGAATTTTAGTACTAACCTCAAGATGAACAGTAATGCTATGGTCTTAATATAGCTAGTAGTAGCAAAAAGACTTGTAATTTCCTGTTCTTACAGTGCTTCTGATAAAAAAGTACAGTGAAGGTCTTCAATGTCTACAAATAAACTTCCATTTGTTAGAATGATTTGATCTAAAAATAATCATTGGCATCATAGCTTAATTAATATGAGCCTTTTGTGTAAAACATACTTTAAAAAAGAGTAAAACAACTGTATATGTTTTCTTTGCTCTTGCCTGTTAGCAGAGAATAAAATAATTAATTTGTTTGTTTCATTTGCAATTCCAGTCATTATAAAAGGGCCAAAGCTATCTTTGGGGGTGATGAAATCTACTAGGAATTATTATTATTATTATTATTATTATTATTATTATTATTATTATTATTATTATTATTATTATTATTATTATTATTATTATTATTATTANGGTCTCCAAGATGCAATTGATAGACACAAGCCTGTTGTGTTGTGTGGGGTTTTTTCTCCAGACTCTATGGCTACTACCCTGTAAAACAAGTTCCTGTGTTAATGCTGTCTTTGTGACAACTTTCCCTCTTCCTCCTTCACATGTGACATACAAAACAGATTGAAGTCTAGAGAAGTGACAGAAAGCAAATTCTGCTCTCAAGTTCCAGAAAGAGATATACTGTAGTGCAAGGGGAAAAAAGGGATAGGTTTTGTTCTGTTTAAAGTCCGACAAAAATGAGATAAAGAAAAGAATTGCTGAATAGCAAGTGAAAGAAGGAAAAAAAAAAGAGCTTTTGTGTTTGAGAAAACTTGCTACTTACATACTTTTAATGCATTAGAAATGGTGAGCAATTTTCCAGATAAATTTGACATTGTTAGAAATTCCTGATTTATTAAAGCTAAATAAAATTCCTTGTGCATTCCAGCAGAGCTGCCCTTGTCCCTGTGCCAGCTTTTGCCCAAATTCTCCTGGAGAAGTATGCTGGGGCACTTTATTAACTGAGGTACTAAAGCCTCTGTCACCACCACAGGGTTCCCCACCTCTGAAGTGGAAGCGTGGGCTTGACACACCAGGCTGGCAGCTCTGCAGTGTGGCTGCAGGGTGTTTGCCAGGCACCACAACATGATATAGCGGGACTCAGGCTCTGGAGCAGCATCAGCACCTGGGGTTTGGAAGTCTGGTGCTCCTGGCCACCCTCTTCCCAGTGTTATGAGGAACCCCTATGGGCTGAGAGCTCATCTCTGAGAACCTCAGCTTTCTGCTTTGGAGAGAGAGGCATTAGAGATTTGGGAGCTCTGAGTTCCGAAGGTGTTGCTTTGAACCTGTGGGTTCAAAGTTGCTGCTTAGTGTTGGCCAGTAAAGGAGAGCTTGTCTCAAGGTTTGCATTGTTGCCTTTTCTCCTTTCTGAGCAGCTGGGAGAAGGTGGTGCATTCTCCATAGGAAAATGTGGCATAAGGTGGACAGGCCATTTGGTATACAACAGCTCACCTTCCCTAAAACCTTTCTGCAATTGTGTAGTACTCTACTTTATTCTTAAAAGTCATGGATCAGGGATCCCTATTTCCCTTGAGGCTTTACTTATAAAAAGACAATCTGGAGAGGAGCCTGTTGTCCTGTTGTAACTTATTAAGTTGCTTATTACAGCTATTTTTTCCCTGGTTAGAATGATCTTTGTAGTTTTGCTAGGCCTCTTTAGGTCTGAATAACAGCCGTAGATATAGCTGAGACTTCTTAGGGAATAACCAGCATATAAAGCACTCAGTTTTGTTATTACAAGTGATGGGGTGTTATCTTTTTTTTTTAATTGTACTTTCTAATGTGTTCTTTTAATAATGGAAAAAGAATTAAGGGAAGAAAATATATATGAACAAAAGGTTGTTCTGCATTCTTGAATGCATTGGGTCAAATCTACTTCTTACTTTGTGTCTTCAGAGAACAGATGAGGTCGGTACGGCACTCCTCATCATCTCCTCAGCAAGTTAGATATGCTGAGGCTTAGTGTGCCTAATGCAATGGAACAAGCTAATGCAACACTGCTCTCCTTTTTCCCACTCCCATGGGCCAGGGGATTGGAATGGAGACATTCCTTGATGTTTTCCCACCTCCTCCTGTAAGTGCACAGTTTTTTCCCTAGGTTTTTTTTCCTTCCACTTAAGCAAACTGCCAGCTCACTGTGGTTCCCAGAATATAAGTCCATACCTAAATATCCACATTTTTAGATAATGCTTTAAAATAATACTTCTCCTGGTGTTCTTCAGCATTGCTATCTTTTTTATATTTTTAGTAATGTTATCATTTAGAACACACACAACTAGAAACTCTGCATTTCATAGTACTCTAAAATTATTTGTGTTATAATCCTGTAAACACATCTAGTGGTTCTACTGATAACATAAACTGCCTGAACATCATCCTGTGGTTCACTGGGGTATTGCTAATGCCCTTAAAATATAGTATTTATTGTTTTATGTCTGTAACTTCCATGCATGCTCTTTCAGTCCCAGTTCAAGGTGATTATGGATTCTTTCTAACAACTGTAGCATGAGACATCATTTATTCCGCTACAAATCCCATGTGAAATACCTTCTCATACTGACCTTCTTCAAAACATTTCTGTTGAAATTTTGCATGCACAATCTACAGGGCAAACAATACTTAGAACCATTTTGAAGTTATATAAGGGACTGTAGCTATAAAAATCAATTCTTAAGTTCTGATGATGTTTCATTAGAAAAAGATGGTATTTCAGACATCTTTTTGTTAACAAGCTCTTTTTAAAGTACAGAGAACCATTTCCATTAGCAAATTTTGGAGATCTCTTATATGGGTATTTTAACATATAAAAAGCCATTAGTAATTTTGTTTTGTTTCAGGAAAAAAGATGTATCTTTAGTGCAGGAAGGCAGGTTTTTTAAAATCAGCTGATGAGGATTGTTTTTTAGCCTTCTGTCCCTAACTTTTTGTGAGACTTGCACCAGCCCATCCATCCATCTTTCACCCATTTCTTTAATAACTTTTTAAGCTGTTGGCCAGTTTTGGTGAAAACTGACACCCTGTAGTAGCTGCTGAGATAAATTAAGTTCATGTTTCCTGAAAGAAGTGGATGAGGAGAGGAGTGAAAAAAAATCATGCAGGACCAGTCAGGCAAAATTCAGCTGTCATGCATTCTCTCTTACAATCCATCCTCACCACCCAGAACAACAGTTTTTTCTTGGATGGAAATATCCTGAAGGAACATGTTGGGGAGCTGTTGTTGCTGCATTGGTGCATTGGGAGATTTAGTGAGCAGGGCATGAATGCATAGGAAATCATGCTTCAGTTGGTACAATGCTCATGTGTCAAAGTATTGAGTCCCAAATTAACTGTTTGTTGCAAGTTGTCAGGATAAGTCCTTTTTAAAGGTGAAATTTAAAAGGTATTTTTCAAAGGATAAGGAGGACACCCCCAAAATCTGTGTTCTTCTTTAGAAAAAAAGATCATTCAGAGAATATTTATACCCAGGCGATTGAGACCAGGGCCATTTCTTAGTGAATAGGAAGAAGCTTTCCACTGTGGTGAGATTTTTCCACAAGTGCTTTTTGTGGCACGTTTTCTGTTTTCTATAATTTATTCACTGATGAACTGACATATTCATACATTTATATAAATATGTTTATTTCACTAAAAGAAGCAAAGTTTGAAGAAATGGTTAGTTCTTTTTACATGTTATTAGTGATAGTGAGCATCCACGAATTCTCATCTCACATGGGGTCCAGTAGCTCTGTGCCTATTTGAAATTCAGCCTCTTCATTTACGTGACTAAATGTGACTTTCATCACATTTTAATTTGAATTTTAATTACTAGTCTTTAAGATTTTGATCAGCACTAATAAATTATAGCACAGTCATATGGTATTTAGCTGATTGATTTTTGCATGCTGAAATATAGTCATTTTGAAGAACAGTAAAACTTTCAAATAGAAGAAATGTTTCAAAGATAAAGGAATTTGTATTGGATTTGTTCATTTGTGTCAGACCAGAGGGGGAAGTCCTAAATGTGAGCCCTTTTGAGGGCAAAGCATGTGTCTACTATCCAGTCTGTTTTAAATAAATGCAGGAAGATCAAGTCAGGCAAACAAGGCCAGCGAGCGCAGCTTATGGGAATTAGCTTTGTGTTTCCTGGTGGTGGTGCAAGAGGTGAGAGATGAGAATACAGTATTGGGTGATGTAGCTCTGTTGGTACTCTGCATTGCAGAACTGGATTCTAAAAGGCAAATACAGCATTTGTTTGCTGAGTTCTTGTCCACCTGGATCTATTCCTAGCTTCCTCTGTTGTTTGGATGTCTTTTCTCTTAGAAGTTTACAACATAACATCAGGAGAATCTTGGTTTTCTTTTCCTGCTCTGAAGTGCCCATTTTTAGTTTCAGTTCACCAGCAGCATGGCAGGAGTACTGTAAGAGATAGGATTATAACTAAGCCCCTCTCCATCTAAGCATCTCTGTTCCATAGCCCGCTTGGGAGTCAGCTCTCACTGGCTGGAAAGTGTGTACTGTCACAGGGTCGATACTATAAAACAAAAACAAAGACAGTGGATAAAATCCTGGCTGCACTGATGTTATTCACATCTCCTCCATGTCCTCAGTGAAGTGACAATTCTCACCTGTCATGAAGGTGCTTGTTTCTTAGGAAGGAGAGAAATGGAAAGCCAGGGAGCTGGCAGCACCTTCCACAAGACTTTGTATCCTGAGAAGTAAAAAAGTTCAACTAGGCAAGTAAGTTGCAGGGTTGAGAACCCACTTATTTCTACTTTCCATTTGATTTGCAGAGTGGATCCCAATCTCCTAAATCTTGCCAAAAGTCATCTAAGTCCAGAAGCATCTACCTCTTTTGGACTTTCTGTTTTTCAGTTCTCTCTCTACTTGAGTTTGCAAGTTCTTTGCACAGCTTAGTGAAATCATTGAGGCATGCTCAGAAGTCTTTTTCCTGGGGAAATGGCTATGTCGGCCTCAAGACTTTTGGTACATTTTTTTGGCAAACAGGCCCCTCTTCCTGTATTTTTGGGTATGTGTTAGAGGCCTGAATGTTAGAAAAGTCAGGATTCATTTAGTTCATAATGAACTGCTGTCTGCAGCCTCATTCAAGTTATTGTTTAGGATTCTCAGCTGAAAGGGCACAGGACAAAGTGTTTAGGAGCCTGTTGTTTGGTTTTCTAAGAAAATTATATGGGGAACATAAATGAAAACAGAAGAGCGTTTCTGAAAGCAGGGATTAGATCTGCTTTTGGCTCCTGGCAGTTCCTTGCTGTCTAATGGCAAAGTTTCAAGAAGAAAGGGCTGATGCATAATATTTTGCACCAGCTAATATACTTCCCTGGGACAGAGAACAGAACTCAGCCTTCCTCAAGATAAGGGCAGTCCTAAATTTGGGAGTTTTACTTCCTAGAATAGTGGCCTAATTTCTAGAAAGTTAGGGGCAGCATGGTTTCCTTTTCCAGAGCAGATTAGAGCTTCTGATGTTTCCTATTGATGACCTACATATTTCTTTAGAAACAGTAAGTAGATACCTAATTTATGCAAATGTTGAGACCTATATCAGTTCTTTATTGTCCACTAATTGCATTGTTAATTTGAATGGTTATGGAGGACAGGCTAGGTTGCCATCTTGCCCAACAGTGCACCTAAACAGAAAGCTTTCTACCCTGTTTTACTGATACCCTGTCTCCCAAACCTATCACTACTCTTTTTGCCTATTTTGTGATTATCATATCCTTCTCAATACTTCAATTATAGCTTCTCTGAGGCCCAGACCATTTTCTTTGTTGTTTCTCTGTACAGCAATTGGGATATCATTATCCTATCGTGCTGTCCTCTCAGATCAACATGTTGCGCAGTGAGAATGTACCAGCTTTCTTGGAGCTACTTTTTGATTCATAAACGTAGGATTACATTGCACCAGAGGAGTACAGGAAAGCCTGTGATACTGTTTAATGACCAAAACCTGAAAGAAGGTGTAACAGCTGAGAGCCTGCATTTAAATTGAAGTGCAGTATCAGTGCCTAATTCCCATAGTCTCCCTAGAAAATTTTCTCTCTCCTTTATGGACTGGTAGTCCAATACCTTTCATGAAAATTAAATGCATATGAATAGAATTTTTCAAATATGTGTGCAGTCTTAAGTGCCATTAGAATCAGCCTTGGCTGGTTTAGTCTGGTTTTGTTTTTAAACCTGACCTTCAAGTACGTGTCTCACTAAATGCTTTTCTGGGTGAATTTTTTTTGTTTTGTTTTTGGAGATCATGTCATTGTTATATAGCTGAAGAAAGGGTAGTACTGAAAGCAATGCATCTTGGAATGCAAGAAGAACTATTTCGACTCTCTTCTTTAAAACACAGCTTCTTTATCTGTACCCTTCCAGTACTTATAAAGGAAGGATTTAGGATATTATGAGCTATATTCTTCTCTTGCTATTCACCTCATGTTAGTAAGCTGCTGTTCTGCAAATTCATGGAAATAGCACTGAAACATAGAGACTACTTCCATCTCTGCAGCAAAAAACCCAAACTGTACACATCTGATAACAAAAAGGAAACAAATACAGATAGATTTTTTTTCCCTTAAATTTCTATTTTTTACTTAATTTATGTTTACTTTCGGCAAATACATGGATTGTTTATAATAGCTGTAGAATAACCTCTTGTGGTCTTTAAAGAGGCATGTGGATTAATGACTTCTCAAAGAATTGTTTTACAAGAGTGCTGTAGCATTTTTAGAATGAGTGTTTAGTTAAAATAGTCACTAAAGGCATGTTATTCACATAGACATCTTTTGCACCAAACCTGTGTATTTTTTATTGTCTATGCATTCTGACGTGAATCACTAAGGTCCTTTCATATATGTACATACAACATTAGGCTTATGAATAGGTCCAGTTGTGTTAAAGTTACCTAGAATCGTGTACTGAATTAGCCCTTTAAGGACTGTGTTACTATGGTGCAAAATAGATTCACAGGAGTAGTTTTGTTTTATATAAAAGATGAGGAGTGCAGAGGTTTTTTTGGTGGATACTGTTTGTTTGTTTGTTTTTAGTTTAAGAGTGCAATATATGTTTTCTTTAGCTGTAAAAGCACAATCAAGGCAACATGATAAGTGAGTCAGTGTTGTAAAAGTAAAACTAATTTTGCCTTCACTCACATGAGCTATAGAAGGAGGAAGCTTTATTGTCCCTGGGAAGGTGATAAGGCAGAGTAATTGTATATTATACTGTCCTGGAACATCTGCCTGAAGACTGTTGGAGCAATTCATCTATCATGGACGATACAGCATGTTTTGTCTTTCTGCTTTAACCCATCCCCACTGCTGGCCTGCACGAAGGTTTTGATAGGGACTGTGCCTGGGCTGGGGCTCACATTAATCAGTCCCCTTGTTCAACACTCCAGCTGACATAATTACAACCTGCGCACAGCAGTTATTCAAGTTGAGTCCTTGTCACTCGTGGTGCGAAACTACACAGCTCAGATCCCGAAGGAGATTGCCTTATCACACAGAACAAGGGCTCACAGGAGTTGAAGAGAATAGAAATGGGAAAATGTCTTCCGGGAGTACTATATATTCCTTTAAAATAAGACATTTGAGAGACTTACAAGGGACAAAGAGAAGCATTGTGCAAGGTCTGAAATGAACAGGTTATTATTTTTAAAAGGATTACACAGGCCATTTTTGTGAAATGGACATGCATTATTAAATAAATTCAGTGGTCTCTCTTATCATTCAGTGGCTCTGCACTATTAGTTTTCTTCAGAAGTGATAAAATAGTTTTTGACTTGTATAAGCTTTAAGTATCTCTCAGTAGAAATCATTAGAACACAACTAATGATAGTGCACATATTATACCAGTAAAATTGGCACACACATAAGAGAAGATCTGCGAGGATCAGAGTTAAGGGTGAAGGAAGAAGCATGCAAAACGACTTTCAAAGATGAGCAAGTTCATTAGTTTCTGCTGTTGCATGATACCAGAAGGTGAAAGGTGAAGCCAAAGAAAAAGTTTCATATTTTACCATTCTTCCCTCTTTTCATGTTAATCCTCTGTGGGAAAAAAAGACAAGTCCATAACAGTATCTATGATAATGAAAGAAGTTTATTTTCATGTAATATGATGGGGTTAATTTTATATGGTTGTGGGGTTTTTAAGACAGAACCTTTGCATACATGATCATAGGATAATTTGTTTGGTATTGGTCTATAAAATTCCTCTATATGACAGAATTTCATTGGTATGCAGAAGCTTTTTGCCCTGGTGTTTGAATTTTTTTCTTCTTGGGTCACTTCTTCTTGTGAAGAAATTTTGAAGTAATACCATTCAGGCAGTTCCTATTCTTCTCAATCAATAGATTTAGAGTCAAATCTAGTCATCTAGTTAAAATCATCTTATGTCTGTTAGACATAACTGTGTATTGTTGAAAGAACAGTAAAAATGTGTGTATTCTAGGTGGTCCAATTTTAATCTAATACTTTTACAAGACAGCTTATCTGCAACTTCGAATAGTCTGAAGTAGAAGCGCAGTAGAAACTACCTTATACATTTTACTTTACATATAGGTATGCTAGGTAAGTCAAATACGTAGTTCAGTGCTTTCTTTCCATTTCAGTATCTTTTGGTTAAGTACACAGCATATTAATTGTGATGTCTAGGTCTCCAGTGAAAGTCCCACTACATGAAAACTGCAGTTTCTTACTGAGCAGCAGGGCGTCCTTATAGGCAAATCTACTATTGCAGGAACAAAAATCACGTTTTGCTTGCTCTTTACTCTTAAAACCAGTTCTCCTGGAGTGAATGATGTCTGTGAAGTAAGCTCAAAGTACAGAGCCAAATGCTGCATTTACTTACATTTGTGCAGAAAATGGCATTATGAGGACATAATCTGAGGAGAATGATGTTTCTCTGATATATGCTTTCAACACACATTTTAGATTGGATAATCAATCATACCTCCAACTAAAAACCCAAATTTGACATTCAGAATCTAAGATGGGTTTGCAGTATTGACAGCCAGGAAGAATGTATTTTAATTTGCAGACTGAACAAATTTCCATGACATCATGGAAGCACAATAAATGGCTGACCTCACAATGACATTTTTCAGGCTTAAACTGTACTTCTTGGAGACTTTGAGCCCAGAAAAAGCCTTAAGCTCAGGCAGTCTGACCTTCTACAGAAAGCAAACTACATAGGTGTTTTTTTCCCCCATTTGCTCTGTACTGAATCTCCTACTTGTGACTGAATTTTATGATCTAGAAACATATTCAGGTTTGATCTGAAAACAGGCAAAGTTGCAGAACCAGCTTCCCTTCTGAGCAAGATTAATTGCTGAAGAAATTGTGCTTTGTTTCTCAGTTAAATTTGACTTTAACTTGTAGTCATTGCTTTTGGTTTCATTTAGGTTTTCTCTAAGTTAGGTTGTCCCTTAATCACACCTTTATTCCATGCTAAGTTACTCACGGGCCAAGCTGAAGTGTAATAAGCAAAACAGAAGAGTTTTTTATTAAGTGTTTTAGAGTTTTTTGCCCCACTTAACTTACATTTCTATTTATAATCCCTTTGTGGCTGTTTGTTCCCTTTTTTAAATGTAGGCAGTAATACAGGAAGTAGATATTCTAGAATTAGTTTCTCTGGTGTCACAAAGAGAACATTACATCCTTACATTTGCTTGCTACTTCCTTGCTTATACAGCTAAATATAGAATGGGGCCTTTCTGCTTATAGCATCATGCTAGAAGTTCACATTAAACTGATGGTCCACTAATTCCTAAATAATTTTCAGTGTCACAGCTTTTCACAGCATTGTCTAAGTTACTTGCATGCATTGTGCAAAGGTGGGAAAGCTAACATGTAATTGTGTGTGTACTTGTTGTGACTGAACACGCCTGGCTTCTGTAACTCTCAGTATGATGGCAGTGTCATCGTTATTAATCATGCTGCCAATTACAGTGTTGTGTGTAAATTTTATTAGCAGGGATTTTATATATAGTTTTGGCATGCATAACAAAAGTGAATCTTTCAGACAATTATTGCTGATTCCTTTGATAAATTGGAACATTTGAAATGAGGAAGAAAATGACCATCTCTTCTTGCGTGGGGGGTTGGGGCTGGGATAGGGCAAGAAGAAGCACTGCATTAGCATTAAAAAAACCTACTTTGAGCAGAGATCGTACAGACCACAGTGCCCTGGGTATGAATCCAGGCTGCAAAGCAACAGGATCTGCTCTCTGGGGAACCGTGTTGTCACTAAAATGGCTGAAGGAACTGACACGAAGGCCAGTTGGACGAAGTACCATCTGCATCTGAGATTGACAGGCAGCCTTTAGGGTCTGTTGCTATCATTTCTGACTCCAGCAACATTAGGAGTCCAGTTTCGTCTTGTGCAGCCGCTAGATTCCACACCCTTTCCTAGGCTCCATCTGCACTCCTAGATCTGTGAAAATAGTTTATATGTTCCTGAGGATATACAAACAGGCTCCACAGAATTGTTCAGTTACTTTATGTGGTCGTTAAAAGAAGTACAATAGGGAAAAAATTGATGTTGAAAGGAAATGCGTGTCTTCAATTAAATTCATCCCAGCTTTTTTAAAAAATGGATGTTTTCCATGGCCTCACTTCAGCAAGGTATTTGATCATGTACATAAATTTAACCTTGTGAGTCATTCTTTTGAAGTCAACGGGGGCTGCTTGTACTTAAGGCACACAAATGCGTAAGTGCCTTGTTAAATGAGGGCCTGTGACACCTAAAGCCCAGTCTCCATCCTCACACCACTGCAGAGGTGATGTTTCTCAGACCAACTTCTCTTTTATGCCATCTGCTCTAAGAAGAAAGGAAAGGGGGAGGGAGGAAGCCCAGGAACAATGGAGTGATTATTCTCAGTTACTGTGAAATAGATGAACTCCACCTGCTATTTCTGCCACTTAAACCTTGGCTGACACAGTGCAGCAGTGCGCTGTGCAGAGCCCCGCATCCCTCACGCCGCAGGCACACAGGCCCCTGAGCTGGGCCATCACAGAGACCACTCTGCCTTGCAGCAAAGTGGAAGCCAGGACTTCTGCCAAATGTTGCAGAGAGTTTTCAGAAGCAGATCAGTCCTAAAAAAAAATTGTTTGGTTGTTGTTGTTTTGGTTTGGTTTGTTTTTTTTTTTTTTCCTTTGTTTGTTTTCCTTTTTTTCTTCTTCTCTAGTCCATGAAAGGAGACACTGAGCCTCTCTCCAAAGAGCTGCTGGGGCAGACTCACAAGCTGAGCAGCCCAGCTCTGCACAGCACCTGTGGGGACAGTGAAGACCACAGCACAGGTGGACAGCTGAGGCACATTTACATGACTTTCTGTACCCTTTCCACCCATTCCTTCTAAGTCTAGCAGTTTGATCATAATTTGCAGGTTTCTGCCTAAAAGCCTCTTCTTTATTTCTTTCTCTCTTTTCTTGTAGAAAACAGAATTAATTGAAGCATTTAAGGCAAGATGCCGTAGTTCTTGGAATCACAGATGGGCTTTTTTCTGGAAAAAATAATGTTTTCTTTAAATTGTGAAGTCTGCTGCTTGCTGTTTTTTTACAAAAATACTCTGAAAATTCACGAGTAGATCTAGATGCCAGCACTGGGTCTATACTTTGGGTTTTGTTCACTGTGTAGGGTTGCAACTGGCTGTACAGATTCCTCAGAGGTAAACAAGACTAGAGTACATCACTTCTTATTTCCCTTCAGAATTTCCAATTACCCTGAATTTGCCTTTAAAAGCTCTTACTTTGGCTATCGTTATGATCAATTACTTGAAACTAGGAATTTTCATTCCAGTACATTGTAAATAGAATGGTGGATCCGTGGCCAAATTACAATTTGGACATGCTAGTCTGCTGAATGGAGCTCAGACACAAGCAGTAATTATCAATCTTCCATCATTTTCTGTGCTGACGCACAAGTTTTTGCTGCTTCCCTACAGGGCTCTGCTACTTTTTAGTAGCCAGCATTGGACATCTGTCACACATACTGTATGTCATAACAAATAGATCATTACAGAAAAAATTGCAAAGCTAAAAATGTAGAAAAGCAGAAAACATTACGATTATTATCCCTGGGTGTTGGTATAATGCTATCAGAATAAATCCCAAATACATTTTTATTATTTTCTTTGTGAAACTGACTGTATTATAAAATCTCATTAAAGCATGTAAATGCAGTGTACTCTCTTTTATGGGCCACTTCATATTTTCTGAGTGGCAATACATGCAATACACGGCAGTACATGAAAACATGGCAGGACACGTGGCCACCAGGTTGCTGGGCATGCATTTTTACAGCACTGTGGGTGTGTATTTCAGTCACCTTTTCTTGGTAGAGCTGAAAAGCTACGAGCAAATACTCACTGCAGAAGCAGCTGTGGTGGCAAAAGCGTTGCTTGTCCCCAGCAGCTCATTGCCTCTGTCCACCAGAGGTCTTTAGGAACAGCACAGGGAGGTGTTTGGCAGCAGTGACACAGGCAGAGCTCAGCTGGCAGTGGGTACACTGGAGTTGCCCTCCTGAGCACCCACGGAGCCATGTGCTGCTAATTCCAGCAATAGTATTGTAAGGCACTTGAGAATTTAAGTTGGTTGCAGAGCACTGGCACTTGTATCCACGTGATTGTTTCCCCACTCACTTAAAACCTAAATAAAAGATAGAACTTCTGCTTTTAAAGGCAAAGAGCAAGGAAAAAAGTAACCCAGGTGCATGTTAGTAGTGAGAAGGCTGAGAAAATGTATCACATTTCTTTTACATATATACATAAATACATATGTTGTGTGTGTGTTCATACCTAATAATTATTGCAGTCTTATAATTTTAGTTTCAACACATTACCACATTTTAGGCTATGATATTTGGCAGGTTTTTTATTATTTTTTGTGCAATTCTGTATTGACTTGTAGCACTGAAGAGGTAAGCTTTAACTTTTAAACTTGCAGTCTTAATTGCCAGTGGTATGTGCAGATTATGTATTATTATGAAGCTAGTTTGCACTAACTGGCAATCAGTTTATTTTATTTTAAAACCAGAAATGTTGCTAAATCTTGAATATGCGGGGAAGCATTTTTGGTTGGTTGGTTTGTTTCCCTAAGTAGAAGTTGGGCAGAGTGACTGTCATTGTGGAGGTTTTGATTGAATAAGCCTGTTTGTATAACATAGTTACCATAGACTGAGGTATTTCTTTCTTTCCTGTCAAGAAAATATTGCCCATTAGGTTGTTTACCACCACCCTACTGAATGCTAGTTTTCATACAGTTTGATGACAGCAAGAAACAAAGGCAGGCTGGAAGGGTTGTGTTTTGGAAAGCAGTAATTCTGAAAACAACCTGAAAGGTCCCTGCATTTAACTGAGTGTGCAGGAGCTCTTGGTGCTGCAAGAAGCATCCAGGAGTTCCCAGAACTGGCTGCAACTGGAGAATGCTGAGCATGGGGGAAGTGATGGCATCCCTTTATGCAGCACTGGTGTGAAATGTGAATGTGTTCAAAGCTTAAAGCAACTGGAAAGAATATAAGGAGAACCTGATGATTCCTCAGAGTGAGTTGAAAGGAACTCAGTCTCTGTAGCTCTTCCACTGGAGGTCCAGGTATCAGGAGATTCTACAGCCAAGCAAGATGTGTTGGACATGTAGCACTGTTAGCTGGATGCAGGGGGATAAGAAACACAACAGTTTGTAAAAGGGAGAGTGATCAGCTGAAGGACTGATTTCAGAGGGGTCCCTATTGCTGCTCTCCATCAGAAACCATGTTTCAGTACCAAAAGGGTTATGGTTTGAGAAAAGTATCACTGGGAAAATGTTTATGAACTGTGCTATCTGTGAGGTCAAGCTAAATGTTCCATATGACTTTGCATTTCTAAAAATCTATGGCTCTCCTTTTCTAGTGTAATTACATTATTGCAATTTTGATTTAAAGACAGTTTCCCAAGTTAGATGGCATTTTCTGTGGAAGAAGTACCTGCAAACATTAGGTGAATAACTGAGGTTAAGATTCTACAATAGTGCATATTGCTTCATTGAGAAGTTTGCTTTCATCATAATTGCTTTTATTTCTGGAAAAAAGTATCTGGAGACTTTGCTATTTTTCAATCAAAACACTGCCATTTATCTGTACTTGCAGGTTGCACAGCAGGGTATAAAAGGTGCAGAAGACATGCAGAATGCTGTCTATATGAGAGTGAACTTGATTCATACCAACAAACAGGGCAAAAATAGAAATCTTTTCAATTAGTTGGTTGTATCACTGTGTTTGTTTTTGTATTGTAAATAGTGATGTCAATGGAGCTGCCATAAGTCCCTTACATTATATGCATTTCTCTGCAGAAGAGGATGTTTATGCCTAATGTGCTGGAGAAGACCTTTTGAAAAAGGTTTATTTTGTACAAATAAGAATCCTACAAGATGCTAAAATTTTTAAAACTTAGTGGACTAGATCATTAACATTTTGCCTCATTTGCACCTCTGAAACCTTCTCTTTCCACATCTTGCAATAAGTATCTTTCTGAAAATGTCAGGCACTGCATAATGGAAGAATGTTCTAATTCCAGTTTTTTATTAGTAAATAGGAAAAAAAAAATTGATTACTTCCTGCAATATTTCATTTAGTTGTTTAATAAAATGCTAATGTGTTCTCATGTAGAAAACCCTTAAAAATATAGAATCATTCCTATTCTGCCTGGGCAAATTTAGAATTGACAGATATTGTGTGAATTTTTCTTATTTCATTATTTTTTGTCCAAAACACCATGTAGAAGACAAGGACAGCAAAAAGCTTGGTACTGGGCAGCCACAGGTCTGCAGTTAACTACTGAACCTGGCTGTTTGCAGAGGCTGCTTGAACCAGGGCTGCTGGCTCTGGGGAGTGCAGAGCACAACCCACTGTGTCCAGCCACAAGGCTGGGGATGAGTCCCACTGCATGGAGAAGGGATTCCCAAATCCCTGCCCTCACACAGCTTGTCCTGCTTGCTGGTGAGACTGCCTGGCTGATCTCTACAAGACTGGAAAGAAGAAAGCGATGATGGGGGAGTAGTGACTGCAGACCCCTTACTTACTGAGGGGACCTTCAGCTTAACTGTTTTCCCCACAGCACAGACTTGCTCCAATACTCATTGTTCCACCCCTGTTTCCCTGCTGCTGACTTTGAACTCCCATCTCTGCAAGGTGCATGTCTCTGCTCTGCCATCCCAGACCCCTGAACAGTGCTGCTGTTTACCGTGGGGTAGGCCTAGTTTTGCTAAGGAATCCGGTCTTTTGCACATTATAGCTTGCCAGTGCAGCTGAGAAAATGCCTTCATAGGGGCACTTACACTACCTTTTAGGGGCTAAAGGAACAACTGTACTTTTTGCATTAAGGAGGAAGGCAGTTATGAGGACTTCTGTCCCATCCACCAGAAGCATGATTTTCCCGCTCTTCTGTAGACTGGGCCCTCTGTTTCTTGCTCTTAGCACAATGCCATGTTTTGTTGTTGTTTTTTGGTTTTGTTTTGTTTTTGTTTTTTGGATTTTTTTGTAAAAGAACTGAAGCATATGAATATAAGGATAGGTAAAGGAAGACAAAGTAAACAGAGGCAACAGCTTCTCATGTCTGAGAAAATGTCTGGCCATTTTATACAGCTCCTAACCTTTGACTTTATTTCACTCTCCCAACAAAATGGATCAATGGTGCTAAGAGGCAGGGGTGCAGATGGCTGTGGAATGGGGCATCGGGCTTCCTTGTCACTCTGTGGATGATGTCTGTGCAACCTCAATGACCACTGAAAACTTGATTCAATTGTTTGTAATTGGAGAATTCCAAATAAGGATAAACAGAGAGCTGGGACTGGTCAGCGTGGAGAAAGGACTCCGGAGATGTCATCAGTATGCACACATATCTGAAGGGAAGCTCTAAAGAAGAGGAAAGGCAAGCTCTTTTTCAGTGGTGCCCAAAGACAGAACAAGAGGCAATTGGCACAAACAGGAAGATAGGAGGTTTCCTCTGAACATCTGGAAACACAATTCCATTGTTAAGGTGACTGAGCACTGGCACAGGCAGCCCAGGGAGGGTGGGAGATATCTTTGGAGATATTCAGAAGGTGTCTAAAAATGGTCCTGGGCAACTGGCCATGGGTTTTCCTTCCTGAGCAGCAGGGATGGACCAGACAATCTTGAGAGGTCCCTTTGAACTTCAAGCATGCTGTGATTCTGTGACTAAAGTACCATTTTACAATTGACAAGTCATTTCCAGTTTATGATACTTGAATATGCATCAACCTGTAATTTATTGAGAGCAGAAAAGGTACCTGGTTGGTAGGAATGGACTTGTAATGGCAACATGGAACACACAGCTAGAACAGCAATGGGAACACTTCACTGTGTGGTGAACATTAGAGACAAATGCCCTTTTTTCTCTTTTTCCAGAAGAAGTTTTCTGTTCATCTTAAGCAGTAGCTGCATTTCTCAGGAGGATCTTACCATCTGTCTTCTTTATTTCAAAGTGTTATCCTTTACAGAAATGTGGGAGCTCTCCTGTATGTGGAAGGTAGGCCTATGCCCTTCCCAGTGTATCAGTCTTTCATGGCAGAGGTCATACAGGTTTGTTGCATGGGAAGTATGAGCTGAGCTTTTAAGCTCCTTGTATTTCCTGTTCATCTGCAATGTACCTTAGCAACATGTTCCATCTCCTCTTTCACTGTGTATAGCACTGATAAGACACTGAAAAATCCATACAGGCCTCCCTCTTCCCTTTAATAGGGTTTTTGTGGGGTTTGCATCAAGTCTCAAGGCTTTCTTCACATCTGATAAGACTTACTGCAAGACATGAAATAAAAAGAAAATTTTTATTGTGTTTCTCTACATCAGAATTGAATATTGAATTGAATAGAAATTCATTGGCTGTAGCTTTAGACTAATTAAGTCTCTCTAATGAGTTCACTTCCTGTTACTTGGGAGCATGGACAAATTGACAGCAATATATACGTTTGATTTTAAGAATGGATCATGAGGATGAAGGCATGCTTACATGAAGCAATCGTAATAGTAATTTAACTTAGAAACCTCTACTGTAGCTTTATTGAAATATAGGCTAGTCTCCTAAAACCTGCATTTATTGGCTTGTGGCTGTAATTCAGACTGGAACTCAAAAACCAAAAGACTTTCCTCAAACGATTTTTTTTTGGGGCTGGGCTCTGTTTTCTAAATTTCAGAACAAAGGAAATCTGTATTTCAAGGTTTGTAAACATCTGGAAGTGAATCTTATAATACAACGCCCATCAAAAGCTTAACTATCATCACTATTGCAACACTGTAATGTTTTGGTTATATTCTGGTCATGAGATAGCTTTAATAAAAATACAGTGCTGTTTAAAATCACAGACCTCTGTGTTTACTCATACGATACAAAGTGATGTAAGAACATACAAAATGTGTTGGTGGGGGTGTTTTGTGTCAGACATATAATAACATACTTGTACAGTGCATGGGAGAAGACTCCTAATAAAACACACATTCAAAGCACACTGAATAATTAAAAAACATTTTATATGCTGTACACTTTTGTCCTGTCATATTTAAAGGTATCAATTGGCTTCAAAAGTGCTTGGATTTGCCAATTGTTGGCATCATGGTTTACCTTATGATGACAATTGCTGCTTTGCAACCTAATATGAGGGGCCATTTGTAATGCCTTGTGATCTCACATTCCTCATTTTTGATTAAGCCTTCCTGGCCTTGCCACATGGAAAAATATGGGTTTAAATTTTTTATATCTGTATGTTGGTGTGTTTAGTGACAGATTTTTACTGATGACTGAATAAATGAGGCTTCAGGATTGCTCTGTTTAAAGTGGCTGGAACAAATTCCAAATCAAAGGAGGTAGAACTGGCCTTTTATGGCTTGAACAGGCTGGGTTTTCTTCACAACTCTTACATAGGTTTCCACAGATCCTTTATATATTTCACAGAAATATTTCAAAGTAAAAAGTTTTATATCTTTCCTTAGCATAATATGAGAGCTGAGCTAAAAGAACACAGATATTTTATTTCAGATTCCTATGCTGTGCTTTAATCTACTGCCCTTTAAAGTATAACCCATGATAGAAGGTTACCAGGTTGTTTCCAGCTTTCATTGCAGTATACACTACCTTTTTTTTCTTTCTTTGTAAAATACATATTTCATTTTAACAACATTTATGAGCATTGTAACTTTTTTTAGGGCTGAATCCTGAAAGATGCTGAGGACCAATATTTTCTATATTTTTCAGTGATAAGTGTCTTCTCTGACATTCTCAGGCATCTGATCATTATACCAGTATATAGCAGATGGACATGACAGAGGGTGAGCTTTGGCAGCACCGTAAGGCAGATACCAACTTTACTATGACCATTTCCGAGGGAGAGACAAGCATTCCAGCAGAACTTCAAGCTGCTACTTCCAGTTTATTTTGGGGGTCCTTTTTTTAGGTGCCTGTTACTGTGGAATTTCTATCAGTGATAGGTATATAACCAGTTGCCCAAAATGCTACAGTTGTCTTCTTTAAATATTTGTGAAGTATGATGCATTTATGTAGTTTGCATGAGTGTTTGTACTTTTTTCAGTTAGGCTGAATTACTGTTCTTAGTTTATAATAATAGTATATGCTAGTGGGAAAATCTGAACAATAAACAAAACCCCAAAGCAATGGTACACATGAACAGTTCTCTTCTTAAGAGTCAAGAATAAATATATTGACTATTTCTGATTGAAATAAATGGAGCAGCAGTATATTTTATGTAGGATTCATCACTAAGTTTGAATAAGTAGGAAATTCTAATGCAAAATAATTTTGTAACGAGACTGGAAAATTTTAAAGACTAAAAATTAAAAATTACTGCCAGCTATATTTATCTCTCTGTGAATAAGGGAAATGTGAAATCGTCTGTTATTATTTTTTTTCAGAAATGTGATTATAAATATTGCTTTGAAATGTGTTAAACTAACTGTATGTGTAATCTGACTTTTATGCATGGAAACTCCACTACTTTCACAAAAGCTGTGTTTAAGATGTAAACTATAATCTGTTTGTATTTTCAAAAAGATGTGAACATGAACAACTCAATTCTCTTTCCTATGAACAGTTCACACCGCAAGATGAAAGTTGGTGGAATATAACTGCAAAAATCATTCACAGCTAGTCCTGTTGAATTTAGGAACATATAAGAAAGGTTCATGTGAGCTCCACTGGGAGTATTATAGGCATTTGTGTATTTCGGTTTTGCTAAGTAAAGAGTTTTGCTGAATTTCTGTCCATCACTGACTACCATGAGAAAAATAAAAATTCTGTAAATGTAACAAGTCAATCATTCTGGTTCAGATGTAATGTTCAGTTAACCTGAAACAGCTTTGGGAGTCTTCATGCAAAGGACAATATTCATGCAAAACCTAAGAGGATGCAAAAAATGTACAGATCATGAAAAATGAGTGATGACTGCTGATTTTCTGTTATAACACTAGGTTTTATTTGAACCACTGGTAGAAAATAATTTTTTTTTTCTTTTTTTTCATTGCTGTTTAGGTCTAACTGTGCAGAAAATATCCGTAAACACATCTTGCATACGGGCAAGCATGAAGGAGTAAAAATGTATAACTGCCCTCGGTGTGACTATGGAACAAATATCCCTGTGGAGTTTCGTAACCACTTGAAAGAGCTACACCCAGACATTGAAAATCCTGATCTGGCATACTTGCATGCGGGTAAGGTCCTTCCTCCCTTTGCTTACAAATTCTTTTCTAAATGAACATGCTTAAATGATTGTAAAAACAAAACAAGAAGTTATTATCATTCATTCTGAAGAAGAACATGGTTTTAAAATGGGTTTAATCCTCTTCAAGTTTTCCAGGGTTGAAGATTATGCATTAAGCACTGAAATCTATTCATGTTACACAAGCAAATATTGCAGTTCAATAAATAAACATCAGAAGTGCATGCTATTTAGATGCCTCATTTTGAAATCTAACTGAACTTCTAGGGAGAAATATTTTTTAGCATGTTTATTAAGTCTCCCTGCCTATGCTATTTCCCCATAAACAGAAAAACAAAATTCCATAGGAAATACTGTGGCAAATTAATGCACTGCTTTAAAAATTCTTAGATTTCATTACAAAAAAGTAGAATGTTCCTCATTAAAAGATAGAACAGCAGAGCTCAACCAACAACTTAGATGTATGTTTTCAGGCTTTGTGTTAGAGAAAACACACATGGAAGTCACTGGAGGAATGCAAAACCAAAACATTGCTTTGGAAACAGGAATTAAAAGGAAAGAGATGGGGTGTCTTCTGTTAAAGAACAAGTTTTTTGGGTTTTTATTTAGTTTTGGGTTTGGTTTTTTTTTAATAGATTCTACAGGTCAGAGTGAGAGGCACGGATTAATGGAAGCATTAAGTCAGGAGAGAAATAAAGAATTCAATGGTAGGAGCTTAGGAGAAATAATACAAAATTAGTGTGGAGTTTGAAGTAAATGTAATCTTAATGCAGGAGAGGCAGATAACTTAGACATCACTAGGTGGAAAGACAAGTCAGAGCAGTGGGAAAAAAGAACAGATGGTGAGAAGAAAGAGTTGGGGATTCCAGAGGACGAAGAAGCTATGTGGGCCAAAGTCTCCCTGAGATGCAAATTAATCTTCCATTGAATTACTACTATTAGTACTCCTGTGTCAGATTTGAATCTTGTGTAAGGAATTAATTTCATACTTTTTGATACCCTCATACCTGTAAAAAAGCTAAACCTGGAGAGTTTTCATGCAGCTTTGTGCAATATGTGCACTGTAGTTATTTTAAAACCTCTCAGTCTTCTCAAAATGACTGCTTACTTTCCTGACTAGAGGCAGTGTATTATTTGTACCATATATTTCTATTTGCCAAGTATTCCACTTCATTTTGGAACCAATCATCATGTCATGTCAGCATATGGTGGATAATATCTGGATGTGCAAACAAAATGCCAGTTGGCAGAATACCAATTTCAAAATAGGTCAGAAAACTGATCACATTTCACCATAGTTCTCACTAAAGCAAATGAATATTCAACTCAGAGCTTAAATCCAGACACTGTTGGATTTTTACTACAATAATTCCACTTAATATGAAAAAATAAAAAGCTTTCAATAGGCAGATAGACAGATATAACAGAGAGCTGTAACAGTGATAGAATCATTAACATTTCAAAATTACAAACCTTTTATGTACATTTTCCCATTTTTAGTTCAAGACTATATCTGGGTAAATTAATTGTTTGTTGCGGCATACTGTGGTTAAAACTGTTCAGCTTGCTTGTCTTGGTAACACAGGAAAACAGTCATCAGTGTTGTATCCTAATGATATTTCTTTTCTATACATTAACTCTTATACTGTAGAACTCCCCTTGCACTAAACATGGTACTGTGCAAATATATTAGGGCTAGCAAGGACAGATTGTCACCTAATTATTGCCAGGCTCACCTAGAACTGGTATACAACAAAAATCTTGGAACACAGTTTGCATAATCCCATTGCTAAAAGGATGATACTATATTTTCCTTTCAAAAAGAAACGCTATTAAGAGGAACCTGGGTGATAATTATGTATTCATACAATAGTTAAATTAAAGGAAGTTTCTTTTCTTTTTTTCAATCCACTTCTGACTGCTGGACATCTGAGAGTTAAAGGTTTTAGAGAAAATTTTTAGAGGAATGAAGGACAACTCCTGTGCCCTGGCTAACATCCCTTATAAAAATAAGATTTGTTCTGTGTCTGGTTCACAGTTACTGATGAATTATTGGTCATTGGCTGCACCCACAGAGAATCTACAACACGACATAGAACCCCTTTGGATGATACGAGTATGAAAGTGTCATACAAGATTGATTTTTTTTTTTTTATTTTAGCTTAAACGTATTTGTCTGTCTTTTATGTTCTAATATTGCTTTGTAACAGGAAAGCCAGCCCTTTTGCTCCTTTGAGCAGATAGAAACAGAACAAGTCTCTTCACTGGCAAAGAGACAGACATCAACTCCAGGCACTTTGCAGGACAGGCAGAGACTCCTTCACCACAGTCCAACGAGAGTGGAGCTGTGGGGTACCTTTAGGATATGACTGGGAGTAAAAGTCAAGTCTGTTTCTTGTCTGTGAAATTAGGATTGACATTTGGATTTCTAATTTAAATTTAATAATCTTTATAATGGTTGCGGGAAGAGTGGAAGCTTCAGACACGCCTTAGCCTCAGATTTTGGCAAGAGTTTAAGTCCTAGGAATCAACCTGGCCTGCAAGTTCTGATGATGGCAAGTCAGATCTATTTATAAAATAAATTGTTTATTAAACAGACAAGAAATAGCAGATGAAAGATCTTAATCAGAATCACTTACTACACAGTATAAAACTAAAAGGAACTACTAGTAGATTACAGCATAACATAAAAACAGAATATCAAGGTACCTATATTAGAGCTAGGAAAAGAAATAGTATTGATTAGGAGTTGAATGTAACTTATCACTGACACCATAATAATATGCCCATTTCGCAAAGCAGGCGTCCCTACTCATGGGAGAAACTCCACACATTTCCAGGGAAATATATAGAAGATTTCTTTTGGTGTGGCTCTTATAGTTGTAAAGTGAATGTCTGTCTGTCAAAAATCTGGCTTATCTTTCCAGATCTCACTTCCAGCAGTAAGACATTTATTGGCAGTTGGGAGATGTTAACCCCATGGTGCCAGAATAACTCACTATAAGACAGCTTGCTCTGTTTGAGTTATCTGGCTGGTTAACAAACAACAGATAAGCTCTGGTGGGCGGGAAGATGCTCTTCTACAGTAATATAAGGCTCTAATACTAGTTTCTGTTTAGCTTTCTTTGGCAGCTACTGTTCTGCTTTATGGGATCAATGGTTGTAAGGAGCTTGAAGAAGCTGCATTTCTAAGGGAGAGGCTGTGGAAGATGGGAGGCAAAAGAAGTTGGCTTTTACATTTGTGAGGATGATGCTTTAATTGCAAGGTGATAGCGCTTCTGTTCTAAATTGATATATAGAAATGCCAGGTCTTCAGACTTTTGCTCCTCTTTTTGCTGTCGGTTCCCTCTGTCATAGAGGGAGTTATTTAACCATACAACTGTATTCCTTATAAATCTTACATATTTTAAAACAATAACTTTTAAAGTCTTTAACTTTTAAAATTTACTACAGTCGAACAGCAGGCCTTTAATGCACATAAGCCAACAAAGATATATGCAGTGCACATAAAATTGTGAATTGAATTTGCTAGGCCACACTTCAAACATCAGTTTATGCATTTAACCTTAATTTTTATACAAATAAGCAAATCTATTTTTTTTAAATGTCTGTGTGTTGTTCTGTAGGAGCTTGGTGCCTGTTTTGTGATATTCTCTGACCCATTTTCTCAAGGTCTGTGTTAAAATGAAAATTTTGTTGGAAAAAAGCCAAGAATCCATTATCCACAATATGAATTTGTTTTATTTTTAAAACCACATTTAAGATACTGATAGATCTTATAGCTGTTCTAAGAACAGAACTGGGCTTACTAGCAAGCTCGGGAATCCTGCAGGTAATGTTTAAGTGATAGAAATATGTTTATGTACATTCTTGTTATCCATATGCAAATCTTAATGTATTCATTCAAATATTCAAATGTCATTACAAATGGAGAATGAATGCAATAGATGAGCGAATTGTCCTATCATCTTGGTGACTATAATTTTAGTGAGTTTTCTAAAAATTAGATTATTTGATTAAAAAAAAAAAAAGAGTTTCTTACTGTTGGCTTGTTTGAATTGTGAGTCTCAAAACAAGCTGAAGAAATATTTTGATTCTTGTGTGCGGTGCATTTCCAAAATTCTTGAATGTGTTTTATTCTAACTGATGCTACATTGCAATATTGAGTTGAACTGAATCTGAATACTTTGTCAAGTGGGACAGGAGAAGTCTACCATACCTGTGGTAGATCTTGCAAGGGATCAGTATTCCAGTTTTCTTTCTTGCTGCTTTGTCTGCTTTGGAGCAGCATCACTTGGTAGTGATAATTTCAGTTTGAACTAAATGTTCATCATTTGGGAGTTCTTGTCTTAAAACCGTTGTGATATTATTATGATGCATTATTTATGTCCAAGCAGTGTAATATCTATGGTTGAACATCTCCCTTATTCCAATAGCTGCAGAGATCATGGCATCTCACAGTGTGCCATAGCAGCCTTCTGTGGATACTAAACTGGTCATAAGCAAAAAGCTCCTCAGAGAGAAGGGAAGCAGTTTGCTCATTATTGGTTTTGTGATAATGTTGAAAGTTATGCAGTGATACTGGGGGGTTTTTTCCATATCCTTATTTCCATGCTGCACTGTAAAAGGTGGAGGTGATTTCCAAGAATGAATGCAACCCTAGAAGTCAGAATAACCCAGTTTTTCACTGAGCAAAAGATATAATGGTCCTGCTTTTTGTACAAGCTTCCTCATGCGCAAAATAGGTCCAATGCTTCCACAGTTTGAGTCACAAAATTCTTGCTGGAAAAGGGCTTCACGACAGTCAACTACTTGATTAGGGAACTGCTTAAGGCATTGAACAGAAAATTTGGTGATGTTTTATTCAGAATTAGTGTTCATTCCAAGTACTTGAAAGTCATTTTAAAAAAATAAATCAGTGAAGCCAGGTCAATTCATTGTACTCTTTGGTAAGTACAATGGTAAGATTGGGTAATGCTAATGGTTTGGTAAGGGTTTGTTTTTTGTTTTTTTTTGTTTTCTGTGACAGTGATCCTACGCTTGTAAAGCACTCAAATTTTCTAGCGCATGGTGAGAGAGTCTACCACCCATAACCCCATGAGTAGGAGTGGAGGATCACTTACTCCTATGGATCCTGACAGAACTAAAAGTGTGAGCTGCTTCCCTGCTCTGCACAGACATGTTTTGGGGAATGCTTGGAAGTACAGCTTTGTGTGCCTGTGCCTCTGTGAAAATTATAGGTGCCTCTGGGGTTGGGCATTCAGAGAACAAAGATCGTGACGATTGTGTTTTGGCAGTTGGCTGCCTACGTGGTGATTGAACGCTTAGTGTTCATGAAGAGTTACATAATTCATGACCAAATGATAGATAGGTACTTGATTATAGTGTATGAGTTGCTTCACAGGGAGAAAATATCAGACATGAGCTACTCTTAGTCTAGCTGAGAAAAGCCTAAGAAAAATCAGTTACTGAAAGCGTAGTCAGACAAATTGAAATGAGAAACAAGGTGCAAACACTTAAATATGAGGTCAATTGAGCTCTGGCAGCAACTAGCAAAAGAAATTATTCTTGTTCGGTTCCTCTGAGCCTTGAGAAGACTGGATGTCTTTCTAGAAAATAGGTTTTAGGAGGGCCCAAGGTTGCTGGGTTCACTGCAAAACGTAAAGGGGCTTTGATATACCAGAAGTCAGACTATTATCTAATAGTCCTTTCTGCTCTTAAATCTTCAAACAGTGTTAATCTACAGCCTCCTGCTAAGGGCTGTGTTTGTGAATCTAAAGTGTTTGGGTGTTGTGCTGGCAGTGGAATAGTTGAGGAGACAGGTAAGTCCCCCAAAGCGTTCTTTTTCAGACAGGTAACATTCCCATCATCAGTGCTAAATTCTTACTCTCTTTGAGTCTGAAGTGGAAATACACTCACTTAAACTGTTTGTTTATGATATGTCATTAAATCCTTAATAAAATATCATACATTTATTTATTTGTTTAATGTATTTGAAGAATCCATATGAAATTCTGCTCTTTTCCCTGGCAGTTCCCTTACTGTGTTATTGTCTCCTCTTTTATATATGTTTGAAAAGTCTTTTTGCAAACTTTAAGTGCACTTTTCAGAGGGCTGTGCTTTCCACACATTTCTCTTTCAGTTTCTATAGTTTTTGAGAAACAGGCCTGCACCAGCAACCTGCAGCATGATTGCATCATCAACAAGGGACAAAATTGTGATCCTATCAGTTGTAACAGTTGCAATATTCATGAATGGAATTCTGAAAGTTCAAGTAGTTAATCCCAAATAAAATTGTGATCTTTATCCCACTTGACAGCTACATTTATCAAATTATTAAGAGAAAAAATTGATTGCTAAAAGTTATGGTGTGATCTATTATGTGATTTTATCAAGGTGTAACTGTATTACCAAGTGGAAACTGCAGACTTATTCAGAATGTGAATTGGACACACAGAACCTGATAATATAGCAATTATACTAGTATCCCAGTGCTTTTCTGCTTCTAAATATTTTTTCTACTCCTTTCTTTTGCGTCTTTTGATTCTCTAGTAGAAAATATAGAGTTTAAAAAATAGGAAAAATTAAATAATAAAAGCCTGCTTGCTCTTATACTCTCTGAATTTATCAAACTACAAAAATATAAAAATCAGTAAATGCTGTTTATCAATGAAGCAATGGAAATACAAGTCACTTGAGTTCTTGTGCAAACTTGTAATTCATACCTGATGTAAAACCTCCAAAGAATAGATACACAGTTTTCTTTGCAAGCGTATTTAACTTTTTTTTTTGAATAGTTAATGTTCTTAGTCTTTATCACTGTTTAAATAAAACACTTGAAATGCTGTCATTTGAAACAATATTAAAATTGTCATTTCTAGATATAGGCAAATCAAGTGTAAGCTTTTACAGCAGCGGAATTTTGCTTGGGTTTCTAGTCAGATAAAACATTATTTTTGATGGCTGGTATACTTTAAAAAAAGAAAAAGGCAGCAGCAGCTCTGCTTCAAACAGGTTTGCTCTTGTCATAGCTATTAGTACCAGTCTTTCAATAGCATGTCATGTTGATTGGCAGACACTCCCTTTCCTCTTTTGTGAAGAATAATAATTTTAGTGTGTGCTTGAAATAAAAACCTAGTATAAATGATTTTCTGTTTGTAAAGGAGAAAGCCAGATTCTTTTTAACATATGTAGATTATGTATTATTGTGTTTCAGGAAAGATTAATCTATTTTTAAAAAAAAGCTAAGTAATTTTTTTTTTTAGAACTGTCATTTATAAGAAGGCATTGTATACTTAGCAGAGCTTCCATAGCCAGTATATTTATCTGTGTGATCATGACATCAGAGTTGGTTCTTTCCAGGTAGCAAGTGAAGTAGAAAAAAAAAATTGAGCTCATGAAAGTTCTTTGTTTTTTTTTTTTTTTTTTCCCTAGGATATAGCTTTTTCTGTGGCTGTTGAAGAGCATAGGGACTCCTTTCATAGTTCCTTAGTTGCTTTTCCTTAACAATCAGCATATATTCCTGCTGAGTGACATGAAAGGAGGTGTTAAAATATTTTGATGCAAATATTAAATCATCTAATATTCAAAACCCACCACTATTAATATTAGTTACATCCTTTAAGTGAATGGTATTTTCAGATAAGACTGAAAGCCAATCAGTCTCACTAAAGAAAAGTGTTCAGGATATAGTTTTAAAGGAAAAGGAAAATACTGCCTAGGCCAAAGTCTGGAACACCTCTAAATACCTCTACTCTGTGGAGGTGTAAGAGGTGTCCTGCTGTGTGCCATAAGCTGCAGGGCCATTGCACAGGGGTTTCCATGTTGTGTATAGCACCTAAACCATGCAGTCACAATCCTGCTTTCTTTTCAGTGCATTTCTGCCCACGGCCCTACTAGCAGTCATCGTTCCTTTTCTGAAAACTATCCCAGTTTGCAACAGGGCAATTAATTTTTGTGGTGTGAGCTATTGTTCTGAGCAGATGAATCTCTTTGCCCATATCTAAATATTTAATCTGGGTGTCGGTATGCACTTCCTTTCCTTTTGTTCCTCTCTGTGGCATTCTTGTTTCCAAAGCTGGGAACCATTTGGCTGGCCTGCAAGGGGGCTGTGCCTAAGTGGATGACAGAGAAACCCACTTCAGGTCCGACTTTTTGTTGAACCCTTAATGCCCACCTTGTATCTGCCCTGAAAACACCCTTGGTCTGGCATCTGCTCTGCAGATTCCTTGCATTGCCCATGCTGGATCCCTGCTGGTGTCCATAAAGACTGGTGCCTCTGCAAGGATGTCAGGTTCACCCATGAAAAGAAGGTAATCTAACTCCAGGATACTACTTCATTATATTAATAGATAAAATATCCTTCATGAAGAACGAGCCACATTATTGCCTATTTGGAGCTAAAAATAGGCTATCCTAACATAAAACTTTTAAAGCAAGGCTGAAATATTTAAGTGCAGAAGTAGAAGAAAGCCCTTAAGACATGACAGCCATCTAGAAAGGCAAAAATATTTAATTGTGCTATTATATGCGTAATAGTATGTGGCAAATGTAAATAATAAAAGGAAATACTAGTATTGGAATATCAACATATTAAAATCGGGAGAAAAGCACAAAAAAATTGGATATCAAGGTCATCAAGAAAACTTTTCAAACAAACAAAAAGAAAGATAATAATCTACAGGAGGAATAAAAAATAAAGATGTATAGTGCCCAGGAATAATGCAGAATATTTTCATGTGGAGATTGTCCTATACTCTGAACATTTAAATTGCTTTCCTGTTACACTTTTTTAAGAGTAGATCTCTTAGTCTATCATCCAGGGAAGTTAAGCTGGAATTGTAAGAAATACAAAATCTTATTTTTTTATTTTCATTAAAGTAACTATAAAATAAATATAAGATGCAACTTGAAGAATGAAAAGAAAATTTTTATTTTAAATGTATGGTAAATTTTTAATATCTACAGCTGATAAAACTTATTTAATAACTTATATATTTAAACTGTATTGAAAATAATTATATTCCTACTCTGTGCTAGAAATAATTTTTAAAAATTTAATTCCAATGAAAATATAAATAATAAATATCTGTAAATAAACCTAAATAACAAATTTCTCAACTGTGCTATCTCCATTATGAACTAATTATTTCATCACTTGCAGAGCTGAACTAACAGTACTTCGAAGAGCTATGGACACTATATTTCAAATTACCATAGCAGGACGTATTTTGCCTACATAATGCCACCACCTCTTGGTGGCTTTCTCTGTGGCTGTGCATTATTTAGGGGACACTTCATGCTTTTTTCTTCCTGTGAGATGTTACTAGCGTCCTGACAACCTGCACTGAAATTATTCTTGATAAATAGCTTAAATGATTAATATTTGTAAATCTACTTGCAATCTACTTTGTCTGAGTTTTAGATTTTTTTATAAGTTACACAAAATTACTTGCTTGTTAGACATAGTTTCATTACTGCACAAATAATGTGGCAGCAAATAATAAATTTATTTTTAAAATTTAAATACTTAATTTTTTTTAATAAAATAAATTTATTTCACAAATTTAATACTGCGGTAAATAATTTCAGAATTAGAAAAGCGCTGACATTGTCAACTGATGGTTTACAGCTACCAACTAATTGCCATGCCCCAATCACTCGTTCCCACCAGTGGAGGGATGATGGGAATCAGAAGGGTCTAAGTGAGAAAGCTCCTAGAAATAAAGGCAGTTTGTTAGGTAAAGCAACACAAGGAATTAATTCATCACGTCGCATGTGCTGGCAGGTGTTATCTACAGGCAAGCTGGGCTCCATGGCATGTAATGGTAGCTTGTGAAGACAGATGCCAGTACTCCAGACATCCCCTGCTTGCTTCTTTTCCCCTCCACTTTACATGCTTAGAATGATGCCACGTGGTATGGAATGTCCCTTTTGGCAGTTGGGTCAGCTGTCCTGGCTGTGTCCCCTCCCAGCTCCTTGTGCACCCCCAGCCTCCTTGCTGGTGGAGTGGGGTGAGGAGCAGAAAAGGCCTTGACTCTGTCCTGGCGCTGTTCAGGAGTAACAAAATCATCCCTATGACACTGTTTCCAGCTCAAATCCAACAGATACCAGCTACTGTGAAGTAAATCAATTAAATACCTGAGCCAAAGCCAGAATATAGGTATGGAAGATTGAATCACAGTGTTAGTTGTGTGCTCAGTGCTTTACTACTTTGGATCATGAGTGAAGAGAAGAGCCCTCAGCAAAAATTGCTCCAATAAATCACAAATCATTGCAATTCCATGCTGATTTTTAAAATTTCTTCTGGACTTTCTTTTTGTTTGCTTTCATTAATCCAATCTGTGCTGCACTGACTTTCCATTAATTTCTTGACATGGCATCTTGAGTCTTGACCTTTGTAAGTAGGATGCCTTGTCTGTCTGATACTCGTGTTCTTTTGTACTTCTAATTTCTATTTTACTTCCAATAGTTCTTCATAATTTTTTCCATCTTTTCATTTACCAGATCTTTGGTACCTTTCAAATGCTAAATGCTCTCTCATATATCCTTAGTAACCATGCTGGATTTTTCTGTCCTTTTTAATATTTAGGTTTTATTGGATGAATGTAGATTGCACCTTCTCTAACTCTACCTTAAATAATTGCCACTTAAGGGAATTAAGAAGTACAAGGGAAGGAAAATGCTGACCCATAGACTAAGCAGAAGGAAAAAACGTTCCCACTGGGTCCAATTTCCTAAGAAGGACCATCAGGATAGTGACTAGGACCTGAAATTATGGGCTGAATGACCTCTAAAAAATTATCAGTTCAGAGAGGAGCTTGTCTATAACTGTTTGCACTAAAGGAAATGAAGATAGGTAGAAATCTCACAGAAGAAAGATTGCTTCACTTTCTTGGTGAACGTATAAGAACATGATATGAAACTATATCTCATATAAATACATTGCATGTCGGCTGTCTATAATTCTTGTATCAGGTCAAAAAGCTATGGAGACTGATATCATATCTCTTAACTCCCAGATGGCCAGTTAGTGGGGAACCCCTTTTTCTTAGTACATCTTCTGAATTTAAGATATTTTATGCATGCCTTGCATTTATTGGAATGAGTATGTGCTCATCAATATCTAACATCAAAGAAATGGTTTGTACTTAAGTAACCACCGCAGATATAATACAGATGTTTTCATTCTCTGAGTCATTACAATATGAATTTCATATAATTTTCTCTGATAGTAAAAAGAGACCTTAAAGTGAGTGCAATTTTCATATAAATTGCATAGGAACCTGAGCATTAATAAAAGCTCTGGGCTTCAGACAATTCAGATCACTGGTTCAGATTCTGCCTGTGTAGATGAAAGGTACTGCTGGTTTCAGTGGGTGCAATTCCAGTTCCTTGACTTTGGGAAGTAGAGTTGCTGGACAGGTTTCTGCAGTATAATTAAGATGACTTCTCTGGTATTTAAAGATCAGTTACTGATTGTCACAATCCTTGCTTAAATAACATTTCAGAAACTTAAGATTATTGTTGATGGAAGAGGTTTTTATTAGTAGTTGTCCTGTAGTTAAAAGAGTGGGTTGCTCTTTAAGTGTGTAGTATTACAGTATATGATGTACTTACAAAGAAGGCATTAAGATAACTACCATACTACATGCTAAATTATGCTTCTACTTCTTTTATACCTTGCTATAGGTACTTCCTATTCAGTCTGGGAACTAATAGCAGAAAACAGTTCTCAGAAAACAGGTTTTAGGAGATTTAAAGAATTTACGTACTTTGAAGTAATAGTCTCTAGAGGAAACATAAAATGTAAGCATCTATTGATAGCAAAGGAAGTCAAAACTGATTATCAAGTTATCTCAAGATACACTGAAAGGTTTTAGACAAACATTTTTAATGTAACATTGATTTTGTATTTGGCATATATATCCGAAAATCAGAACTCTATTTGAAGAATTTGAAGTTAGGAGTTATTAAACAACCAATTGTACACTCAGTAAAATAGTTTTAGTAGTTTCTGGAATGTTTGAGTAATGTAAAATTAAAAAGGAAAAGGCATGGTGAAACATTTGGAGTCCTCACATATTAGTGCATGTCTCCACCACAAAGTGCCTGTGGGATAAAGCTGCTTCTAGTCAACTCAAGTTAGCCTCGACTGGTAAGGATTTATCTACAAATCCTTACTGTTACAACAGTATTCAGTGTTCTATTAATTGTTGTTGACTCTTTCTTTTGTAGTCCACCTTCCTCTGAGCAAATTCAGCTACTATCAAAATTGTCAGTAAAATTTGCTGAGCCGCTTGTGTTTGCTTCTATCCACTCAAACAAAAATCCTGAAATGTGAAGTCAGAGGTTTATCAGCATATGAGAATAACAAAATTTCATTTATCTGTGATTCACCACAGCCCTACTTGTAGTACAGATCAAAAGGGCTAAGACAGGGGAACACAATCCTCTGTTCTCTGTTGTAGTTGTGGGGGGGGGGATTTTGTTGCATATGCTGTTTCCTGCAAACCTTTGAGCTATGGAAGTGACCAACTAGTTGCATATATTTCTTGTAATGTCTTGAGATATCAATTTTAAAATTATAAAAGGTAATCATTCTAAAATTAACAAAAAATGGAGCATTTTTGATAAATAAAGCTATTGTCATGTCTGATGACTGGTATGCAACAGTCAACACCAATTGCAGAAAGATATGGACAGGTTTGGGATATTGGCCAAGTACTCAGGGACACAGAGTAAATGGTTATAACTTGGTATAACCAGTATAAGGTTCCTGAGGGTCTTGGAAAAGCAGAGAGAGCAAATGACACTTTGATGGAGACACTAAAACTCCTGATTCTGAAAGTACTTCAATTTTGCTGCCACCTTGTCACCAAAAATGGGAAAAAAGGATTGATTTTGGGGGGATGCTTTTATGTGAGGCAACTCAGACTCTGGTACGAAGTGGGTTTCAAAAAGTGGCTGTGCAGGTGCACAAGTGGCTCCCAGTCTAAAGATCATCCACTTTTCAATTTCAGTGCCATCTTTCTGTGGTGATTCTGCTATGCAGAATGTGATGTCCACATTGTGACATGAGAGAATTTTAGGCATAATGATTTTTTAAAATTATTTTTAAATTTTATCAACTTCTAGACTTTGTCTTTTCTTAAATTCACAGCTTTTCTTTTTCTTTCTTTTCTTATGGATGATTTTCAAAATAAATGCAGATCCTTTCAATATTAGCATTAACAGATAAACTGAGCTGATTAAAGTTATTTTTGCCAATGTTTTTTTTAAGAAATCATTGTAGAATTTGCAATTTGATTGCTACTGATGCTGATTGGCAGAAGTAGGTCTCTTTCTTGGCTAATCTAGAATTGCAGATGTTATAGAAAGAAACGACATTTAAAGTTATGCTTCAGTTTCAAATATGAAGTTTATGTTGGTAAAGCTTTTAGTGCATTTGAATTGATGTTTTATTTGCATACCATAGCATTATATTGCATTTCCCAAAGTAGTTCCCCGTTTCTCGAAATACTCTTGTGTACCTGCTACTGACTCCACTGGGCATATATATGTCTAAAATTTGGTGGAACATTAATGTCTATATTTTCAGTAGGTTTTACTAATTTACTTTAGTGTTTCAGGTATTATCTCTTACTTTGAAAAGAAGGTAATTTTTGCCCATACACTAATGCTCTTCCTGCATTGTTAATGAGAAACTCGGTAATAGATTTAAAAACTACAGATAAGGTAAGTTCTAGTAGGCTTTGGCTATGTAGAATGAATAGAGCCAAATTATAGTCCTTATTTTTCAGAATTTTCTGACTATAAATAGACCTATATGGATATTGTTCAAGAATTTACCACCAGATTCCATGTTAGAAGAAATAATAAAACGTATCCTAAGATTTCAAGATTTGTAGTTTTTAAGAAGCCTGAAGTGTTTTAAAGAGGCCATGCTATCTGACTAGCTCATATTAAAAAAAAAAAATTAACATGAATTACATATAAGTAAACATAATTTCTAATGCTCTGGTAAACAAGTACAGTGTTATATAGCAGGAATTGCAGTGTTTAGGACAGGGAGAAATAGAACCAATCCAAGTTTTCAGTCTGTACCCTGCTACAGTGTGGATTGTACACAGCAAGATGTTTTCCAATAATTAAAGGCCTTAGGCTTCCAAGATGCTTAGGTCTAAACATGATTATTGTTACAATTATACAGTGAGGGAGATAACTTAAATGGTGCCTCTTCACTTTCCAGTAAACTTTTATTTTTTTGCTTGCATTGTTTAGAAATTGAGTTTTAAGTGTATTGAGCTGTTGTGAGTGTCTCTCAGCAAGGCAAAAACTCTGAGTTTCTAATAATTCTGATATACAGGATTTGTATTATTGTGTACATTTTTAATTTTATAAGATGTGATAGATAAGTCAGTCATGAAATATAAAACTCAGTTCATTTCATTGTTGTGAATAATTTTCCATAGAAATACTGTATTTATATTTCACACTTTTTTAGAAATATTTGTAATATATTTATGGTTCTGCAGTATTGTGGTTTGGTTTAATTTTTATCGTATAGAACCAAAATTTCATTGCCAATTTTTGTATTTAAAGGCTTGTTAATCTGCATTGATTTCTTAGTTTGGTATGGGTTCTGAACCGAAAAATACAGTAGATCACTGACTCTTCTATCACCTGACAGCGACTGATAAAGCATCCGTGCAGAAAGTGTCAGAAAAGGTTAATATTTATTGATTTTATGGCGCTACAACCAATGTAGTTTTGCCATCAAAGATGTATGGCCACCAGCAATGGAATCTGTAAAATTGCAGGTTGGATGCTAGTTTTTATTATAACCTATGCCAGCATTCTGGCCTTAAAAAATGACAGATATTTAATTTAAGACAGAAGATTTTGAATGAGCTACTGTATACCTGCAACAGGAATTTAATATTCTAAAATAAAATCCAAGCGCAGTGCTTAAAAGTTGTAGGTGTTGGGGTGTGGGGGGGGAACACGCAACCTTGAATTGCAAATGACAATCACATTTAGCCTTTTCATCCACTTAACTATGTGCTATTGATCTGTAGAAGGTGCCCAAGCAAGTGATAGCTAGAATTATGAGCAATAAAGGGCTTGCTTCTTCAAACAAAAAGTATATAATTAGTAGGAGTGGAGGAGGGGACAGAGCCTGTGTGCGGTTTTAAAGGCATTTAAACAAGATGGACTGAGTGCAACAGCAGTTTGTAAGAGTACACAAGGAGAAATCTGGTTGCCTTGAAGCATAAATCCATGGTCTGGTTGCAGCTTGTGTGTAAAAATTAGGCATGCACTCCAGCCTTTACATTTATCTCCATCAGGGTTTGCCTGACAGAAAGACAATCTGTTGTTTTGCCTACATCAACTAGGGAGAGGAAAATCTTGTGAAGCTTTGGTTCTTCTAAATGCATCCATAGTTTGCATGTTTATTCTATTTTTCATTTAGATGACTCTTGATATCAATCTTTTCATAACTGATAGTTCTATTGATGCATCAGGAATGCTTGCAAGAAGATAGAAGTGCTGAAAATTCGTTACTACAATGCCTATAGACATGCATAGAGCTTATAGATGCAGGTTTGTGGGGAATGTTAGCAGGATTTGGCCTCAGATTTTTAGCATCCCTGTTTAACTATTTGTTACAGAGCTATTATTTTCATGGTACAGTTTTGCATTCAGATTTTCTTCCCCACTTTCTTCAAGGTACAGTGTCAGGGACAGCAGTAACAATGGGTTTGTTTTTGAACAAAACCTAACGATAATTCAGCAGTGAGAAACTCGTATTCTAACATGACTAGTAGAATAAATTACATGGCATACAGTAAACATGCTTTAGATCGCCTCTTCTCTGTACCACATTTTTCTGTTGAGCTTTATACCACCAGTTTGTCTGGGTTCTTTCTCCCCAGACAGCTTACCCATTTTATTGTGCTCATTTAGAGGAAAGAAAAACTGTTTGTCTCCTTGAAAGGCAAGCGAACAGTGAGTGGAAAGCTACTTTTATAGCTAAAATACCATTATAATATATGGCAACTAAAATTCTAAAATTGAAGGAGAAGATACAAGAGAAAATCTTAAATCACTTTTTTAAAGCCACCGACAATTTGAAATATTCCCATGAAAATTTCTATTTTTTTGTCTTCCTTCATTGAACTTAGTAAAATGTGATTTTTTTAGAATGATTGTTACAATAACTTGTTTAATTTCAATAATTCAAATAAGATCCATTCCTCATATAACTCCACCTTTTTTATTTTAATGACTGTGTCATTAATCTAACACTTTCCATTTTTATTGGGCTTCCTTTTTTCCCCTTCTGTTCTCTTTAAATTACAGCTATGAAATGGCATGCACTCAGCAGTGGCATGCACTGGCTGCATTTTTACATCCTTTCTACTCCTTTAGTCTCATGTTTTTAATTTTCAGTAGAGCCAAGTGCCAACAACCTTGTGGCTGTGTGGTGTCTCTAAGTGACTTCCAGGCTACAGCTCTGGATGGCAACTTAGTGACAGAAGGTTTTTCAAACACTTGATTTCTTTTTCTTTTACCTTTTTAAATTAAATATCACTGCTATGAACTACTTGTTATACTTTCTAACACCTTCACCCCAAAATTACCATACATAATGATTGATGTATTGTTAGCTGATTTTAACAAATGATTTTGTGGAATTATTACTTAATTCATAATGTAATTAATTTTTAGTACCCAGCAAGCAGTGCAGGATTGAAGCCATATATTTCTTTTACATTGCTTAGCCATAAGAAGACCACATTGCCTAAAACATCATTCATTAAGTAAATAAAATAAATTTCTTACAAGATTTGTCTGCACAAATTCAATATATAACTAAAGGATAAAGAAGAAAAGAGGTATTTTGAGACCACAACTCACTGAATGATTACATGGGCAAATGTGCCCTCCTTGTGTCTATGTGCTATGGTAAGGAAAATAAGGAGCCCTGAAATTCCTTATAATTCAAATTTTACTTGTACTCAAGAGGCTTTGTGATTGATCTTCAAATACAGGGTAAGAAATCCATCAGGGTAGGGTTAGGATTCAGATTAGGATTCATCTGTGGTGATGCTGCTCTAAACACCGGTTTATGTGCGCTGTGTGTGTGCTACCAGTGGTGCTACAGAATCACCAAGTGTCTACAACAAAAGGTAGTATTTGCTGATATTTCACTAAAAAAAGTCAATGTGAGCCAGAAATTATTGCACTGTATTTCAGATCTAAGTCAGGGTATAAAACCAAAACAATGTTATTGAAATCACTGTATCTCTGTTTACAAAACCCATAAAGTAGCAGAGTGTTTCCTCAAGAGCCGGCGGTGTAGCTCTGCCGTGGGCATGGAGAAGCACTGGTGCATCTCTGGAATGCTGCAGTGGTAGGAGGTATTTCAGCTGGTGTGGATTGGGAGATGGACAAAAGTCTTTGCAACCCCACAAAATCCTGCTCACCACTTACAAGCCTGAACACTCTGTGTCTTGTAAGCAGAGAAACACAGAGTCCTTCATACAGGGCGTGGGGATACCTTACTGTTTGGTAAATAATGTCACTGCCCCCACAGATCTGTAGAGGTGTGCCCTGGCATTTAATTCTTAGCAATTCTTTGTCGTCATTTTCTTTAGTTAATCAATTGCATTTATATTTATCTACAGTTTTCTTCAAGTGTTTCTTGCTATAATGCTTCATGAAATAATTTATTTAGGTTTTCTTGAGCCTCCTTAATAAAGTTATAAATTTGATTGCGTTGCTATATTGACTGAAATGTTACAGAGCAGTTAGTTTTTATTGTTTTTGTAGGGTAAAATATGTGATTTTATTGTTCATTTTTATATCTCAGATATCATCTTTTATTAGAATTTTGAAATGCATCATCTTCAGGATAATATTTATCCACAGTGCTAAGTACACAGTTTAAAATGCTGATTATTCAACCAGTAATTCGTCTTAAAAGTCAGATTTTGGTTTTTGGTAGAGCCAGGAATATAAGCATAATTTCTTTTGCAGTATCTTTTTCTAAGAAACACTCATAAGTGTTGCAATATCCATTCCACCCCTTTCTTTTGCTTAAGGAAGGAAAGGGCAGCATTAACTGTCTGGAGTATTGTGTCAAGACTCTGCCTTATCACCTCTTTCCTTGTTCTTGGGTCAAGATATGACAAGCAGCAAGGGAAAGGTCTCAATCCTGTGTGGATGTATGTACTTATATATATAGGCAATTATTTTTGGTAAATAAACACTATATTACTTATGTGGTAAGTTTAAATTTCTCATAATTGCAACTTGAAAATTATTTGTTGATTTTGGAGTAAATACAAAATCACAACTGTTTTAAAGCTGTAATTTATGTAACTAATATGTACTACACTCAAATATAACTTTTTCTTCCTAGGTGTTTTACCTGGAAAGGTTTAATTGCTTGAAATTCCAAAGTTTCCTATGGATATCTGAGCCCAAAGAAAGATATGTCAGTTTTCTGTGGACAACTTACTAAAGCATTGTGTTTTTTCAGCAGCAACTTTTGCACATTACTTCAATTCACTATGTGGTACTTTAGCATATTTCTTTCAGTTTATATCTAAGGTGTTGTTAGGCCTCACTATGTTTAGGTTGGGATATGGATGAGTCAGGTCATGTGTTCTGTTTCCCCGTTGTGTCATCACCTTTACTGTTCTCTACACTGCAGTGCAGTCAAAGCAGTATTGTTATGGGTAACTTTTAAATTATTGACAAGTCCAGCTGATATTTAAAGATGAAATATTTAAGCATCACTGGCAATTTGGGGATTTTGACCCAAACAACCACTTTTTACTTTCGCTGCTGGGGAGCAATTGCAATCAGTGTTCAGAGGCTTCAAGTTGTCATTTATGTTCCTATAGTGAAGTAGTATTACTGATAAAAGTGTGCTTTATTCCTTTTTTAGTGTTATTTGAGACAGAGAAAAGATTGGGACATGCTAAAGAGCTGGTTACATTTTTCAGAGAATGCAGTTATTAATTAATGCAATTCATAAACCAGCCTACACAGATAAACTAACTCATTGAAACTTCATTGTGATATGGGGAAAGAAAGGAATAGCTGTAATTTTGAAGAAAATGCTCTGTATCTTTCATATCAAACTAAGACAGCAGCTCCCTATCTTAAGTGTACAGTGAAAATTTCCTTCTTGTCTTTGCAAAACGAGTTAGCTTTGTTTGTGTTGTGTGTCTGTGCATGCCCACATTTGTTAACAAAACTCAGGTCAGTGATGAACTTGATAAATACTAGGAAGTAAGATTATTTTGATAGTGAGGCTGTCAAGATAAATGGTTGGACTTTCAATGTACGAAGACTTTGACAGTGGAACCTATGAAATTGTCATGACTCTCTTTAATTTCTTAGTCTCCCCTTTTAAAATTTTTTAGTGTATTTCAGCAGTAGAGAAGCAATATTATACAATTTAGAAGCAATCCAGATAATTTCAGATCTGTAGTAAGAGAGAGAGGAAATGGGGTAATTAAAGAGGAATTAAAGTCCAATTCTGTAAGCATGTTACATACTTAACTGCATTGTAAATGTCCAGCCTCCTGATGAAATTGTGTTGGATCCTCAGTTCAGACACGCATGTATGGATGAGGCCTCTTTCAGACTTAGGTAGGGAGCTGATGGAAGAGTCTGCAGCCAAGTGCCAGCCTCCCAAGGGACTAGTCTTCCCCTGATACAGGCATCTTTTCAAAATCAAAGTTGAGCTTATTCTGCTGTGATGAAGATGTATATTAATAGTGATATGCACTGCCTTTAGTAATGTGGCAAAAGGAAATGGAAATTCTGGATCAGGCTTCATCTCAAAGAAGTAATTGCTGTGTGTGTTAGGAGTAGAATGGGGGAACAAGTACAGGAATGTGCTCTTGTATTTCAAAGAGAAGAAACAGAGTGTTCTCCTTACTGCTGGTGCAACTTGGCTACTGATACCAGTATTCTCTAAGAAAGTCACTTCTGTAACTCCTTTATCAGACCTAGTCTGCAGCAGCAGGAAACCTAAAATTCCATTCTGCCTAACTGTGCCATCTCATCCCTAGATTTGCTGGTCAAGGACATTAATCTCAAACAGTATGTTTTGCAGTAAGGATGGTTGGTAAATACTGCAGCCTTCATTTGAATGAGATATATAACTGTCTGATATGGCTCCTGGTGAAAACTCTGAATTTAGATGATGTAAAGATGAAAAGGTGTGGCTTACAGTACCTCTGTTTCCTTGTGCTCTGTAGACCAATGTGCAACCACGCCCTTCACCTTAAGCAGGCACAGATGAAGCTTTGCATAACTTGTGCTGTTTCAGCCTTTGTACCATAGAACAGCAGACTGCACGAACAAGAGAGCCTGCTAGGCTTTTCCTCATTGTCTAAAATTGCTCAGATATAGATAAGGCAAATGTAGAATCTGAATACCTCCTAAAATTGGTTCATTTGTTGCCAGGGGTTGGGTAGAAGGAAGGACATAGAGTACTCCAGTGGATTTTTATCATCAAGAATCATTAGCTGCAGCTGGCCTCAGCTTAAATAGCTCTGAACTTAGCCATCTTATGGTGGGAGACATTTGACCTTCATCTAGTCCAAGAAAATGAAGAAATTGGTTTGTCCTCATTCCCCATACATACTTTCTCTTCAGGACCAGGCAGGAGTTCAGCAGAGCTGACATTTGGCCTCTTCTTCCTTAATTTTAATAGTTGTCTTTGAAAGAAATTGCCAAATTATTAAATGTTTAATATCACAGCACTTAAAACATATAATTTTAAAGCAGTCATGTATAATATTCTTTTATGTGCATATGTAGTAAAGTGCATTTATATCTTCTTTTGTGTTTGATCATTAGCAGATATATTATAATGTCAATATATGATATGAATGATATTTTAAACAAACCTTCTACTGACTTGGCTGTAAACTTGTGAAAAAACATTGGTTTCACCTTAAGGTTTTAATTTCCTTATGTTTAGTATAAAATCAATACTTTAAGAGAGACTAAAATAACAACCAGACAGTATTTACTGCTTTTATGCTGAACATTTCACATCAGAAGAATGTAGGAGGAGTGTCTGAGTTATAATTTAAACATTTAAAACCATCATTCTACTTCATCTGAGAAAGCTTACTTTATTAGGTCTAGAATTACAATCTATTCAATTAAAGCATTTCTCAGATAAGTACTCTGAGTGGTAAGAAGTATTTTCCTAAATCTCAGATGTAGACACTTGAATCTAGCATAGTCCTTCACCATTAAAAGTCAGGAATAGTTTGTCTAATATCAATAAAGATCAGTTTAAAATTGCTGGAAAAGAATGAAAGAACTGTGTCCACTACATTGTCTTTAAAAATAACGTTAAAAGCCTGAATATGGTTATTGGAGTGTCTGTTCATAGATGTATGAGCTAGATAAAGGGCATTTTGCCATAATGTGTCAGATTATTTTGACTTCAATTTTTCATAAGGCATGTTAAGTTAAGGTAGTGCCTAATGTGAATAATAGTGACAGAATCTGACCTTTGCATGTGGTTTTTTTTTCCTTTTCTATAATGATAGTGAGCGTCTGAAGTAAACCTTATATCAGCCAGAAAGTGTTACTTTTTGTCATTTTTCACAGTGAACCAATTGGAGTTGGTTTTAAATCTCTTGTCTCGTGATCTATAGTCTTTCTTCTTTGTCCTATCTTACTTTCCAAAACAGAGCATAACTAAACACTTAGGAGTGATCAGTAAGCCACTTCTTCAGCAAAAAGGTAGCACTACACAGAAACAAAACAACAAACAAAAAAGCACCCCAAAAAGTAACTCAAGCTTCTGGCTAGATGGTACAATTGGTCATGCACTGACTATACCTCTAAAGCTGTAAAGATTTCATCTAGCAGTGGCACATTATTTTTCTAGATTATGAATATCAAGTTCGGAGATAAAAAAGAAGTGAAAGATTACAACTTTGTGAATGCATTTCATTTTTGCCCATTCCAACTTGAGGAAGAGTGTTCCAGACTGGTCTTGCTTAGTCCTGCATTTTTGTCTCATAACTTCAGGTTATTTTGCTACATGTCCTTGAAAGAATTCCTTTGTCTGTGTAATAAATCCTTGCCAAGCCTTTTCTGACTGCACAGGATGCACATAGGTTTTGTATTGTCATTCACGCCAACAGTACGTCCTCTAAAGCTACACTATGTTTTCATTAGTGTGATACAGCAAAAATTATTTTTAAATACGGGCTGGCATTGAATTTTATATTTCACTTTTATATATGCAATGAATCTAAACCTGAACATGGTACCTTGTATTTAGTCATGGAAGGAAGCATTATATCCAGGTTTCTAAAAGTCAAATGAAGCCAAGTGGAAACATAAACACTGTTTAGTGTTTGGCTTGATCCGGTGATGAAGTTAAGAGAGTTTTGTGAAGCAATCAAAGATTATTTAGTCAAAAAGAGCAAGGCTGTAAAGTAGACAATGTCATATGAACCAATAGGTCTCTCACTCTTGCAACTGCAGGCTGATACCAGAATCACCAGCACCAGCAATTTGTGCCTTTATTTGGTGATAAATTAAAGAGGCCTCCCTGAGCTCATACAGGCAGAAAGAAATGATCTCAGACGTTTGTGAGTCACACTGTGTCTGATTAAGTTAAAGGTATAGGGGATGCAGAAAACTGCTGTGTGTGGCTATTTCCTGATATATTGTGTTACGGACACTGCAGCAAAGACAGACGTTGTAGGTTTGGCATACAAACACAATGTTGTTTGATCTAACCAGTGATGCTGAATTGGTCAGCAAAAAGCACCAGTGACAAACTTTCAGCTGAATGTACAATTATGGAGTTGACCAACAGTTTTAATGTATTTTCCAGGCAGCTGATAATGTTTTCCATAGTCCAAGTCTGCTGAGACTGCTTCAATTGCATTTATCATTTCAATAAAGACTTAAGTAGAAATTTATGTTCTATCTTCTGTATTTTTCTTACATTTGACATACTATGACAATGGTTTTTCTTTGCTTTAAATCCCATTATATTTCTAGAGATGCACTTTTTCAGCTCTGGGACATGAGAAACTTTCTAAGTGGAGTTAGATAACAGTTACATCTTTTCATGACTTACTGCATTCATGCCATTCTGAAATGGAGGACCATGTTGCTCCTGGATATGGGAGCTGTGCTTGCATCCATTAGCTCTTCCAGGGGAGCAACAGACAAGATCCACAGGAATACAATACTTCCTGTGTTTGGAGAACCCTTAGTAAGACATTGGAAGCAAGTAACTAAATTGTGAACTCTCTTCAATGTACTAGCTCCAAGTGCCACAAAGCAATTAGGTTTTTTACTTTGAGATACTATTTCTTACTGTGTGCACTGTCCTGTAGTTTCACCACTGCTGAACACAGGGGAGCTGCTTATTAGAATTATTAACTAAGTTTTTAAAGACACGGACAGATCAGTTTTGTTAATGATCACAATTAAATTTGCTCATGCCCTTTGGTTGGGACATAAGTGTAACATGGTCCATAAACTTCTTTTAGAGCTTTGTGGATACTTTAATGCCTTGATGATTAATGAATTGTTGTATGTCATTACTTTTTTCACAGTATTCATCATGTGTTAGTTTGGGTTGCAACATTTTCTTGCAGTATACATTGTACTGAATGCAACAAAGCTATAATTTTTATAAGTACAATTTTCACTCTTTTGAATGTAGGCATGCTGATATTTAAAGTGTTTGATTATTTTTGAGTGAAGAGAACATTCCACACCACAGCAGTATGCTGGAGTAACATGCTTTTACTACATTAATTCAGTCTGGCAACTGTTTGTAGGTTTCATTCTGGGTCTGCACAGGTTCTGTGCTTGTTTCAGTTTTCATCTGAAGGTTTTTTTTCTGCAGGTCTATTATGGAAACGTTCCTTGATGTGGATTTACTTACAGTAGTGTAAAGGCTGGTTTTGTTTAGGTGGGTTCTTTATCAACCAAGTGTGCTGGACACTTTTAAGACCAAAGCAGCTCACTATCATGAGAATTTTATTACCTCAAGCTCTAGAACTGGTCTGGTAGCTGGACATTGCAGTGGTTTTGGGGTTTGTTCTTTTTGTTTTCTTTTGTTTGTTTGGGGTTTTTTTCCTTTTCTTTGTTATTGGTCTAGCTGAATTCTTAGTAGATTATTACAAGATAAGACTTACTCTTGCAGCAGTAGAGAAAATGTAAGTTACAGGCTGCTTTGCACAAGCCTTTCCTCAGCCTTCTCTTCTTCCTTTTTTTTTAACTTATATTTCTTGATTTCTTTTCCTGAAAAGGATAAGTAATGCAATTTTCTCTTGAAAGATAAGAGCTCATACCACTTAAATAGTGAAATGTAATTTTCCATATTTATCTTATCATCTACTTATCTAAAAGTACCTACTTTTGTGCCTGTGCAACCCAAGTTTATACCTTTTTGGAAAGGCATTTAAAATACCATCTAGTTTGCATTCATTGATTAAGTAGTATTGTGTTGTTTAATGCCACAAAATAGACTGTTACCAACAATATGTTCCATAAATCCAGTAATATTTACAAGGAGTTTCTTGGCCCAGCTCTGAGTAGTCAGGAAAGCCTGGGCCAATGACTTCAGTATTTTGCCCTGGAGGAGAAATACTTCCAGGATATTATATTCCTGATTTAGTACTTTTTGGAGTATCTACAGGTCTTAAACAGGGACATTAGATGGCAAGATCAAACTGTAAAGGATGATGTACTCTCTGGCCCTGAACAAGAGCCAGAGCAGAACACCGTGCGCTAAAAGATTTCTAGTGAGGACTACGCACATATGTGTTGTTTCTTCTATTGTGTAACTTTGATCTTTATTAACATGCCAAGAATAAGCCAGTGCCCTTACAGTAGGGTTAGATAGTTTCATAAATAGCCTATACTTCTCCTACAAATGTTGATTTACTTTTCATTGATAATCTTCCAGTTAAATCTAGTCGCCTATTCCCTGTGGTTAATTATATGCAAGAAAGGTGTACTTTTGACCTAATGCTATATTAGCTTTTCACAATTAATCAATTAAAACTCAGAATTTAATATATTATATGGGGAGTTTTAATACAAAGGAGCAATATTTTCTATAACTTTCTAGAAATGCTGGAACTCACATAAATAAAAACAGGTGTGTTCTTCAGAAAACTCACACTTTCATGGATTACATTTGCTACCTATTTTGGTCCTTTACAGTAATATTCCATATTCTGGGTAATGGCAATTTTCCTAATTTTGTTAATAACACTAAATATTAATCTGTGTAGTCACCAGACACTGAAATTTGCAGAAATGTAAGTTTTCAGTAACAAAATCCCTAGGAGACACGTGTTAAGTGTATAGTCCAGCAGTTCATTTGAGTTCTAAATTTAAAACAAAATTGCATGACATGAAAATCAAGGATAAGTATTTTAGTCTTTCAGAATTTTTTGCTAATGCAATAAAAATTTTACATTTCCTGTATTAACTTTATAAGTGCAATATAAATTAGCTTGACTTTAGCAGCTGCAAAATTCATGTGATAACATGTTTCTCCTATGCTAATGTTTAAAACAAGGTAAGTATTTTCATTGGAATTTGGTATTGTAGATTGATTCCTTTTTTCCCTGGGTTTGTTTTGTTTTGTGGTATTTTTTGGTTGCGATTTTTTTCTTGTTGTTGTTTTTCTGTTGTGTTTTGGGGATTTTTTGGGTTTTGTTTTTTTTTTTTTTTTTTTTTTGGTTTGGTTTAGTTTGGTTTGGTTTGGTTTGGTCTGTTTTTTTTTTATCTTGGAGAGAATAAAACACTTTTTGCTTTTAAAACATTGAAGTCAGTTAAAATAGGCTTACTGATTTTTATCCAGAGTGTAAAGATTGTGATCAGTTTCTGAGTTGCTGCCATCAATATACATTTAGGTTATGTGGGATTTTGTCTTAATATGATCAGTCTTTATTTATGTAAAGTAGAATTCTGACACCATTGATCTGTATTATTAAAATGCATGGAGCAGCTATCATATCCTGGGCTTCTGCTGAAATATGCTTTTAATTGAAGCAGAATTGTAGCAATATATTACCAATGTGAATCTAGTTAAGAGTACAGCATTGACTGCAGTGCTTCATTATTATACAGTGGGCTCTGTTTTGTTGGATTGAAGGTAAATGCTGTCATGTGTCTGTGAGAGGTACTCAGGAAGTGATCATATAAAGACTTCATTCTGGAAGATGTGCCCTTCCAGTTGACATGACACACAGTGTTTGTCCATGAGAAAAAAGGCTAGAGCCGTGTGACGTTTGTATTTCAGACAGATATTTTAGATAGACAGTTAATGCTCTGAAAAGGGGGATTTCATGCCCATATTCAGCTTAATAGTGCCTCGGTACAGCAAATAATTCTGAAGAAGTCCTTTAACTTTGCTTTCTAGAAAAAGAAAAAAAAAGGGGAGGAGAAAAACAGTAGCTTAAAAACAAGCTTCAGGTGAGTAAAAACACTGAAGAGAAGCTGGAGTTTTTTACACCTTTCTCCATCTACAGTGCAAAGGCCAGGCACTGTGACTCCCTGTGGTAGATTTCATGGTGCTCTTGCTGCAGAGTGCCTCAGAAAAAAAGCCAAAAATGTGAGGAAATAGAATCCTTACATTTACCATTTTCATGTGCCATAAAGTGCTAAGCTGATTCAGTTCAGTTTGTACCCATGAATGTCAGTGTTCATGTACTCAGTGCACAACTAAATTATTGACATTGATTTTGAGAGCATCAGTTGAGACCTTAAATACTAATATTTACATGATAAGAACCTTAGTTTCAATGCTAATGAGTTTTTAGTCATCATGACTATGTAAAGTGTGTTGAAAAGCAAATGGGAAGTGAATATCTCAGAGAAAGTATATAAAAGAACTTTAGAAAAAGGTGAAATCATGTTTGTGTCAACTGCTTTTCAGGAGACGAGAACAGACAGATCTCCAATACCATCGAAAGGTGGTACATTGGGAAAGGACAGAACTGTGTGTGTTTTACACAGTGCAACACTGGAGCAGCGTTTCTCACTGTCGTAGGCTATTATTGTTGTGAGTCAGATTTAAAAAATCCTTTACCAGCTGTTTCCGTTGGCTTGGGAAATTATGTTACTCTTCGCCTGAAAATGCAGGTATTTACAGTAATATTAGTTAGGAAGGAAGGGTATGGTAGGCAATTGGCATATCTGTTAATAGACAGTCATTAGAAGTTAGCAGACTTTCTCTTTTGACCAAAAATTTTTTAATGATCTTGTATAAATATTGCTGAAACTGTCAGAAATATCTGTTTTGGTCTAGATCTTGAATCAGATGGAGAGTACTGATAAGAAATGCTCTAGTGTTTCCACTGTTCCTGGTCAGTTACCATCATCTCTTCTTCCATTTAATAGGTTTAGTTGAAAGTTTTATAACTAGACAAGGTTGCATTTCATATATTGTTTATTTGCAAAAAATAACCTTCCAGTCCCATGTAAGTCAGGGATTTCAATTTTTAGGGACGTATTGGTACATAAATACTGATACATGAGCAAACAGAAATAAAAGTCAGTTTTATAACATGTTTTCCAGGCACTTAAAAGAAATTGTGGATGCCAAAGTAGAGAACTGCTTCCCTAGAGTGAATAAAATTTAGCAATGTAAGTCCAGTTGCTTTAACAAAGCATACATTCCAATACTGCAAGCAGTCTAAAATTATCATCATCAGTGAGTACATTAATGAAACCTTGTTTTTCTTGTAATTTCAAGCTGCAAAATCAAGTCTTTGGGGCATAATAAGATAGCATACGGTATCTGTTTTAATAAATGATGTTCAGATAGGAAATACTGCTGGATGTTTATATTTTGAAATCTTCATTGTTAAGTTTTTCTTTATTTGGTGAATATTATTGCCCATGGTGGCCACAGTCACAGGCGGAACAGGCCTGTCTCAATGATTTAAGAAACAACCCAAAAAAAATCACCAGGAAAAAAAAATATATTTCCTCTCATGTACTACTCAGTGACTCAATGTTTTCTGGCATAGGGTTATTCTGTTGACTGATTACCACTGGATTTTATTTATGCTTTTTAATTAACAATTACAGTTTAAATATCTCATATAAATCTGTGGTCTGGGGGGGTTGGTTGTTGAACTTTATTATGTTGTTTTAGTATGCAGGAATATCACCGTGTTAGATTTTACTAGATCCCTGCTTTGTAGTGGTTCTCTTTACCTTTTAGAAGATCAGAAATGACTGATTCATTTTGGGTTGGTCTTTGTTCCAGTTTAGGTAATTTCACTACAGAAACTCTTCTTTAAGAACAAGAATCTGAAAGCCTTTATTTTTTTAGAAAGCATATTGCAGCTAAGGACTGTTCAACTAATATAGTTTTATGGGTTTTAATGAGGGAGCTTCAAATCATATTCACCTTTAATTTTTATAATAATATTGCAACAATGAATAAAGTGCTTAATTACCCTTCCAGTATGTCAGAGTCTTTTCTTTTTCTAAATATGCTATAGGAAATAAGCACAAAGCATTTAAACCGATCTCTTTTTGTACTCATCTGCTCACGTAACTGATTCCCCAGTACTGAAACCTATTCTTTTTGTCTGTATGCCGAAGATTTCTTTGCAAAGGTCCAGCCCCAGCAGGTTGATTACACACTTGTTACCTGTAATTCAATACAGCAGTGCCCTGTTTACAAAGTCCAGATTTCCTGGGCTGTCAGTTAGGGCAATCAGCACAAAGACCAAGTGCTTTTGGAACTAAATAAACAATGAGGAAAACATTCAGGGCTGCCAGTAACCTTCACAGGTAATTTAACAGCCTTTGACTACAAGGCATCAGTTGCTGTAGATGTCTGGCGGATATGAAATCTGACATTCTCCCTGGCCACGTTCTGCCAATAGGTGCGTGTGTGATCTCTCTCCGAGGTTCGCCGCCGCGCGCAGCCAAACCGCCTTTATTATGACGGGCGCCCGCACCTGCCTTCTGTCACCCGCGTGCCCTGCGCTCTTCTGAAAGGATATAGCCAATTGTTTACGTTTGCAGGGCTAAGCAAATCTAAAGTCCCTGCCTTGTCCCCTCTGCCACTCCTCTTTTGGCCCCCATCCTGGCCAGTGCAAGCTTTTTGATCTCTTCTTAGGAGTGTTTAAATATGACGAAAGAGGCTGCTTGATCAATTCTGTATAAATTGGACTCTGCTTTTATTGCAAACAAGGAACAGAGTTATCTGTATTTTCTATATGACCTTTAAGTGTGGACAGATTACTTTATTGTCTAAAGCTTTGGTTTTATGTATTTTTAATTTAACTTGTTTTAATTCTGATATATTTGGTACCTTTCCTGTCGATTCAGATAATGATTAGGACAGCTATTTTAAAGACCTCTGACATTAAAGCAGACAAAAAATATCCATGAGGAAAAGAAAACAGAGTTTCATCTGAGTCTGTGTAAGAAAATTTCATATCTTACTTCAGCAGTCAAATCTCTTTGCAAGCAGATGAAATTATCTACATAAGTTTAAAAGTACATCCGTTAAAAAAAAACAAAAACACTAAAAGCAAATATAGTACTTGTAAGTTAGATGTTTATTGTCCATATAAACTACCCAAACTATCTGACAAATAAGCATTTTCTTACGTGCCTGCAGCATACTTGGCTCATAGAATCATGTCCTCTTTTTTAATTATTCCTGATATATAAATCTGTAGAGTAGACATCTCGCAAGCTGTTGTAAAGAATGTGGTTTTTTCATAACTGTTGTACAAATACAAGAACTGAAATTATTTGAAAAAAAAGTGAAAATCTATTATTTGATTATGCTTTAACCAGAAACTGTTTTATTTTCACTCTTTCACTGATGAATTCCTGAGTGCCTTGTTGTGGTCAGTGTAATAGGAGATAGCTGAAGGTGCTGTGCAAGAGACACTCCCCGATGCTTGATTCACTATCTGCCCTCCAGTTCTGTCTCAGGCAACATGCTTGAGCAGCTGTAGATAGATGTGCATCCATGACTGAACACCAAATGCATATATTGGGTGTTAGTTTAGTTCTAATTATTTGCTGTGTCTGACTTTGCAATGAACATACAGATTTAAATTATATACAGACGTGATTTGGATTGTTATGTGGCTGTTTGTTGGCTTTTTTTTTCTTTTTAATTATATTGTTCTCTGCAAAAATAGAAGCTGGAACCCTGGCAGACCAGAGGCATTTACTAGAAGCATAAGTAATTTAAGTGAGAAATTCCAAATTCATTTGGGGATCCCTAAATATTCGTTGGTCTTTCTGTCATCCCAGGGGAGCAGGGAAGTGGATAACAACACCACGGTTTTCATTGTGCATTAAAGGGGTCAGTAACAACGCTGTGAAGGCAATGATCTTACTAAGAACAAAGTATTGTAAAAATTTAACTCATTTGCAATGTCTGGGCACAGCAACAATTAAGGATTCCAGTGTAGAAAGTGCTAATGTGATTGTAAGTGAAACAGGCAATTGAGCATAGCATGGTAACCTGTGGGAAGCAGCCATGTCCTGCGTGGGCTACTCGTGGAAACTTATGGAGCAGACAGTGACAACTCAGTATTTATGGTATGTTTCACACTAGTGGAGCCATTATATGGTCAGGGTGGGTTGCATTTAACTGTTTCAGCAATGGCAAAGTAGGAAAATGCCACAGGAAAGTGCTTCTGAGGTGGTATCTGCTTCCTTGTAGCTCATTTAGACATTGAGCACTCACTGCAGCCTGATGATTGTATATCTTTACCAGGTTTTTGGCTCATCTCAAATAATCAGTGTAATAGTTTCAATAGAGATCGCCTGTAGTTTTTCTTTCATTATTTATTTTGCATTACAAAATAAGCTATACTTGACAAGAACCAAGATAATTTTAAGGCCCAGTCAAATACTTGATCTGCAAGGGAAGCTGTGTTTATGTTATGCCCTGAAATCAGCCTTACCTACGTGAGAAATAAGATCCCTGTGTGCACAGCCATTTTACTTGCAGGCCCTGTGCTACCTTCTGAGTTTGTAACACAGCTGAGCTAAGCTGGAGTACTCAAATGCACCTGTAGCCATGGGGATTTTTTTCACATGGTTTATCACAGGCTCTTTAGGTTTTTCTCAGAAGTACCCCTAAAATGATTGCTGCACACTTGCTTCTTTTGCAAGATAAGCGAACAAACCATAAAGAAAATTGCAGAAAAGTATTGAAAGAATAGTGGCTTTTGAATTGCAGTAGCATACTGCCCAGTGATTCCATTAGCAACTGATAAATCCTTCTGCTCTAAGTTTTAGCCGCTCTTGCCTTTCTGTATTGAATGATGGCTTTTTCTGTGTGTGAATGGGACCTAGATTTAGAGACAAAAGCCAGACTGTTTCTTTAAGATGAGAACCATCCTAGATTGCTAGTCTATGCTTATTGTTATTTTGGGTTTGATGGGACAAGCAATAACACCAGCACACAGTCAAAATCAAGTGGAGGGCTAATGTTAGGACTCAGCTTCGTTTTAAACAAGATTATGAACAAAATTTAAATATGATTGTGAAGAAATTGCGTCTCTAAGAGGATTTGAGTAGGTAGATGTGGGCAACAAACTTTGCATGTGCTTCTGCTTCCAGGACCTCTCCTTCCACTCAAGTTCTGAGTTGATGAAATTCTTGCATAGGTTGGTCTCTTCACAGTTATTTTTCAGCTCCCAAACTCTGTCCCACACATTTGAAATACTTCCATTTTACTCCTTTGATTTTATTAGTAATTTGACCCTTTAAAAAATTATTTTATTGTGTTTTATTTGTGTCATATCCTGCCACAGAACTTTCCTGGTGGGCAACACTTCATAAATTTCAGCAGCAACTATGTCCAATTTAAAACAACAAATATGCCTATTTAATGGAAAAAAATTGTTACTACTTACTTTAAAAAAAAGACAATACAAAACCTGGATTTTACATGAGAGATTGCAGCTACTCCTGTATTAATCTATCTTTTGACTGAATGGAAAACCCTAGCTATCTCACTTATCTCAGTAATGTCCATTAAGCACACTTAGATAAGATAATATTTGCATATTGTTGCTTTCAAAACTAAATCTTTCTGTGGAAGACTGGTTTGTTTTAGATTTGCTTCTAGTTTTCATTGTAGACTACTTCTTCAGCACATCTCACTTGACTGATCATGCACAGTAATCTAACAGTCAAGAGTAATCAGGAAAGGGAGAGAAAATGCTGCTGAATCTTCAACTCTGCTGCTGGTTTCCCATTCCTCAAAGAGAGGGAAAGCATCTGAAGACAAATCCCACATGTTCTGCATCTGCATATAAAGTAAGTCAGGATAAAACTGTTAGATTTTTCCTGAAAAAAAAAAGGTTAGCTGTTGTTAGCTGAAGAATGATCTAGTTTTTGTCTTCTCTTTTAATGAATTGCTTCATACCTCTTTACTTCAGGGCAGATTTAATACTACTGTTGATATTCTGATATCTCTGGAGTGTAATGTATTTATGTTACAGTATAATTGTATTTTACACTTCATTGTTTAACTTTTGATTCTCAAATTCATCTACCCATATCAGAGGGGAAAAGAGACTGAAGATATTTTAACTGTGTTCTAATCATTCCTGACTCTTAATTTTTAAACAACATATTAAACATGAAGTTTTGTCTCTCAATGATATACCAGTTGAATAGGATCAGGCCCCAGTTCAAAACAGAATTCTCACAAATCAAATGGATGTATTTTTTAAATCCAGAAAAGTATTAGGACTGTTAAAGGAATTCTTCCTTACATCTCATTTTCTATCAGCAGGTGTTTGTGCATTTGTTTGTTTGATTTTAATTCAATTTGTGAACATAGATGCTTAAGCAGGTTAACTTAGGTTAGTAGCAAACACCAAAAAGATATTTCTGTGCCAAATGAAACAGGGTTTTCATAATGGAAACACACGTTAATTAATAAATTCCTGCTCTAAGGTGGAGTTGTTAATAAGCATAAAGCAATGAGTAACAGAGCAGAAGTACTGCACAACTTCAGAGATGTTTAACACATGCTGAGGTACTTTCACCTGTAGTGTCCTTTACTGGGGTTGTACTGAAAATCACTATATTCACCTGAATTAAAGATGACACTTTTGACAGTCAAGCAAGAAAAGCTTAAAGAGAAGATGTGGGAGAAGGTAGCCTTCACACAAAGTAGACTATTGTGTAAATTAATTTTGGGGGATCAAGAAGCAATATTTTATAAGATGTATTTGTAGGTTTCCTTTGCCATCCATAGGGTCTCTCTCACATACTGTTTCCCATTCTTTTTCTCTTTTTTTTTTTTTTGCCCTCCTACATATTCTCTGTAAATTCCTTTCTTAATTATACCAATGACATTAAGAATTCTTGGGAGACAAAAATATATTCATACAAGACCCATTGTATCTGACAAATTTTATGATGAAGGAATTCAGTTGGAATTTGATCAGAATATCACAGAAGAGCTATCACTACAGCTAGCCTTACTTATGTTCTGGAAACTTTAGGGTCATTTTTAGGAGAGGAAAAGGAAGTTGCATGCTTTGGGGTTTTGTGTTTTGTTTTGTTTTGTTTTAGAAATTTCACAAATGGGAAAATCTCTTGGAACTCTCAACTCTTCTGAGTTTGTATTTTCATGAACACTGGGCTGCTGCTTGCCCAGAGCATTCAGTTGTAGAGCCACTGCTCTGCAGGTTGACTGTGTTCCAGTCTCACCATCTCTCACATTTATGCAAATGTAATAGAAAAATGTAAGCCAATTAATATTTACATTGAGCCCCAGCATCAGAATCCAGGTGATTGTATGAGAATCTTCTATTAATTTTTCTTCTTTTTTTTTTGTTGTTTTGTTTTAGTTTTATTTGGGGTTTTTTGTTTGTTTTAAATGAAAACATTCAGTCTTCATTATAATGGAAATATCCTTGATGTGACCTTGGGACTTATTAGCATGGGCACAAACTTCTGTAGCTTCATGTCCCACTTCCTCAGTGGTTACTCAGTGGTTTGAGTACCTTGCACACCAAGAATGGCACCAAGCCCAAAGGAATAATCCTTGTTCTTTTTGTGCAGGAAGGGCTTTGGCCCTTTCCTTTTCCCCGGTCCTGGGTGGAAGGAGTCATGTTGGTTGGAGCTTGACATTATGATGGCTGGAGGCAGTAGTGGTGGTAGAAGAAAAGAGAGAGAGAGAGATTAGTCCCAGTGCCAAGAAAGAGCAGCAATGCAAGGGAAGGGTTGAAGAGTGGGCATGTGTTACCCACAGAGCATCGCCTGGTTCCTAATGTGAGTGGGAAGAATTTTTCCTGCTGTGTAGGAGAAAGGAGAGAGAATGTATTTCTAGAGAGCTTGTTTTTTTTGTTGACTCTTTTTTGCTATCCTTTATGCTTATAATCTTTGAATTGGTTGTGTTGGAATGGATGTTGAAGATCAAATCAAATAGTTCCACCCCTCCCAGCCATGGACAGGGACAAACCAGGTTGCTCAAAGCCCCATCCAACCTGGCCTTGGACACTTCCAGTGATGGGGCATCCACAGCTTCCCTGGGCAACCTGTTCCAGTGCTTCACGACTCAATGCATAAATAATTTCTTCCGAGTAACTAACCTACATATCTCCTCTTTTTTAGTTTAAACTGTTCCCTGTTGTCCTGTCCCTACCTGCTCTTGTCTCAACATTGAGTATTCTCAACTCTTAGTGCATGTGAAGCTTTCTAGGAGTAGGAAAACATTAATGAATCTGAGGATGTCTTTTCTCCAGTATTCTTCAGCACTTCATACCCATCTGCATGCTGAAGGCAAAGGAACTCCTTCTAAGCTGACATAAAGAAAGCCAGAAATCTGTGTTAGGTCTCTGAATATCCATCAGCTCTATGTCTATGAAAGCACTGGTATAAGATGAAGGCATAACATTGGTTTATTTGAAAATGTGTTCCCAAAAAGTGTAGCATTTCTGCTTCAGCCTGGTCTTACATGTTATTTGGATGCTAGCATGTATCCTGACCTGATGCTAGCGTGTATCCAGAATAAATCTTTCTGGCTTACATTCCCTTCTTTAAAGCAGGTTGCACAACATTTAGTGTTTTCTTCTTTTAAAAACAAACATAGTCTGTCAATGGTATTATATAAACAGGTAGCTGTAAAATATATTGTCCTTATATATCATCATCATGCAAATCCCAGCTGTATTATTTGCTACAACCAGTGACTGCACTGATTGTGTACTTATGAAAATAAATGTTTCTTTAAAAATATACGGGTTGAATTAACATAGCAGTTAAGAAATTGGGGGCGGATGGGGGGG